>JBBGZY010000523.1:11772500-11844572 GCA_037952925.1 Lithobates clamitans | reverse complement strand
CATCTGCCCCACGGCTGTAACCCCCGGCACATCTGCCCCACGGCTGTAACCCCCGGCACATCTGCCCCACGGCTGTAACCCCGGCACATCTGCCCCACGGCTGTAACCCCCGGCACATCTGCCCCACGGCTGTAACCCCCGGCACATCTGCCCCACGGCTGTAACCCCCGGCACATCTGCCCCACGGCTGTAACCCCCGGCACATCTGCCCCACGGCTGTAACCCCCGGCACATCTGCCCCACGGCTGTAACCCCCGGCTCATTTTCCCTGCTCATCTGCTCCACCAATGTACCCTCTTATCTATGATATGCAGAGTGGTGAAAGGAAGCAGAGATGAGACACATCTACCTGTCCTGGCACACTTATCCTGCTGTTCCACCTCTCGCATCCAGCCCACGTGCTTGTATATGATATATGTGATGTCACATACAAGCATCTGGAATGGATGCGCATTCATGAGCTCAGGTCAGGGGCATTTTCTGAAAGCAGTGGTCCTGTGTGCAGGATCATAAGTTGGGCCCCTGCAGCTGAGAAAAATTGCAGCACTCTGCGCCACAGGAACAGTTAGGTGTGGTTTTCATTGCACTGAATACTGGCTGTGGCTTAAAGGGACACAGAGTGCAGGGGTTAAGTAGTAAGTGACACAAAGGTTCATGAATATTGTCAACAAAGTTCCCAGAAGCTCAATAGTAATTCCACAAACTGTCACCTGATTGCGGTTTTCTCAATCACAGTGAAATCCCTTCTTTCTGAGATTGGTAGCAGCAACCAAGCGAGTAATTTTCCTCCAGATGGTGGGCGGGGCTAGCAGGACTGTGATTGGCTTCAGCAGTGGCCAATGACAGTCCTTCTCCTCCTGGAAACAGGGACCGCCCCTCCTAGCAGAACTGCACTCAATCTCTTCCCCATCACAAAAGCTTACGATCAGCTATAGCAAAGCTAGAAAACCAAACATTGTTTCCCATCTTTTACAATGTGTGGGGGCACAGTGCCTCCCCCTCAGTACAGGTGCGGTGTGGGGAATTCTAAATGTGGACTGCATTAGTGTCTCACTGACACTTCCCTGCGCTTCTCTGCTGATGGGGAGGGAGTCGAGTGCTGGCAAAAAAGGCTTTGCGTGTCGCTTGCGGTACCAGTGCCGGGGGTTGCCTACCCCTATGCTAGACTATATTTACTTTCCTTTTCAACATTTTAATTTATTAAAGATTTAACTGCAGAATTTATTGACAAGGTATTATAATGTAAACAAAAGCCATTTTCATGCTTTAAAACTTTGAAAGTAATAAGCAAACTTTTTGAAATCCACTCTATATATTAGATTCTCTTATTTGCTCCTATAACATGCACAAAGTAGGCATAGAGCTTGCCAATGCTAGTTCCCTGGCTGCCCTGATGACCCCCCTGTGGAATCAGTCACTGACTTGGAACAGGTATGAAGGCTAAGTTTTTTTCATTCTCTCTGACTTTTGTCATATACATAATTGTTCCAGGTTATTAAAGTTGAACTTTGCTCTCCCAATCAACATTGATTATTTTTAAAGTGCTTCTAAAGGCGTCTAAAGGCCTGCATGAAGGTAAAAAACCTGTGTGCAACGACTCCCCCCCCCCCCCCCCCCCCAGCCCCCCTAATACTCACCTGAGCTCCTTCTCGATCCAGCGATGTGTACAAGAGGAGAGCTTCTCCGGAGTCTCTCATCCCTTATTGGCTGAGACAACAGTGGGAGCCATTGATCACAGCCAGTGAGCCAATAGCCAGCAGGGCCATGCTTGTTTAAAAAAAAAAAAAAAATTCTCATTTGTTCATTGACAGACACAGCGCTTCCTTATTCAGAATAATAGGGTTATATCGCCCCCTGCAGGAGTGGGACACTAGGCAGAAAAAAGACTTGGCTACGCCCATGGGCAGTCCTATAGGCCTTCAGTTTTTTTTTCTGCCTAGTCAGGAGTAAGGACCTAGTTCCCTGCTGGGATCCCTGGTCCTGGCAATTCTTTTGTTTTTTTGCCCCCCTGGGGTGGGTCGGTCCCTCTGGGGTTCTCCTCCACATCCCCCCCCCCCCCCCGGTGAGGCCCAGGCCTCTGGCTTAGGTGCTTCGAAGACACTGTCCACCCCCCTCCAGTTTTGTCAGTATGGGGGGTACACATTAGCACCTGATGGTTGGGTGGGTGACCAGGCATTCGCAGATCCACGCCCCATGCGGCGGCCCTCCACCAGTTTTAGGGCGCGGCTTTGCGGCCTACCGAGCACTCGCGGCGGGCGGCCGAAAACTTAGGCGGCCTACTGACCGGGCGATGTGCGAGGCGGCCCTAGTGCAGACGGCGGAGGTCGCCGCTTTCCGTTGTGCTCTAGCCTGGTCCAGGCCCCCTGCGGACCTGTGCACTTGCGGCGGGCGGCAGAAAATTTGGGCCGCGGACTACTAGGCTGCGGCCTGCCAGTCCTCATGGCCTCTATGGACACATTCTTCCAGAGGGACGGTGCTGGGGGGTTAAGTGAGCCCTCCGTAGACGCCCCCTGTAAGGGGCCTTAGTGGATGCCCCTGTGTGGGGCCTCAGCCAGAGCCCCCTGTGAAGGTCCCAGTGGCGACCCCTGTGCGGGACATCTGTAGGCGACCCCTGTGCGGGACATCTGTAGGCGACCCCTGTGCGGGACATCTGTAGGCGACCCCTGTGCGGGACATCTGTAGGCGCCCCCTGTGCGGGGGTCTCATCCGTAGGCGCCCCCTGTGCGGGGGTCTCATCCGTGGGCGCCCCCTGTGCGGGGGTCTCATCCGTGGGCGCCCGCTGTGCGGGGGTCTCATCCGTGGGCGCCCGCTGTGCGGGGGTCTCATCCGTGGGCGCCCGCTGTGCGGGGGTCTCATCCGTGGGCGCCCGCTGTGCGGGGGTCTCATCCGTGGGCGCCCGCTGTGCGGGGGTCTCATCCGTGGGCGCCCGCTGTGCGGGGGTCTCATCCTTGGGCGCCCGCTGTGCGGGGGTCTCATCCGTAGGCGCCCGCTGTGCGGGTATCGGCCGGTGCTCCTTGTGAGGAGCCTGGGTCAACGCCCCCTGTGCGGGTATCGGCCTGGTGCTCCTTGTGAGGAGCCTGGGTCAACGCCCCCTGTGCGGGTATCGGCCCGATGCTCCTTGTGAGGAGCCTTGGTCAACGCCCCCTGTGTGGGGCCTCGGTTGGCATCCCCCATGCGGGATCTAAGGGGCGGAGGTCTCAGTCAGGGCTCCCTGTGTTCTTTGTGTTTTCACAGGTGGCATATGGGCTAGTAAATGGCACCCCCCCACCCTAATACACTTTACTGAATTAAAACAAAAAACTAAACTGTAAAATTAGCACAGATTTTTTTGTATGATGTGAAAGATGTTGCGTCGCGAAAATCGTGATCTTTATTAGAAGCAAACAAATTGTGATTCTCATTTTAGCCAGAATCATGCAGCTCTACAGCATATAACTGTCAGAGTGCTGCAAATTAAATGACTGCCAGCAAGTCTCTATAGATTCAGTCACCAGTGTAACTTTGAAATTATTCGCAAAGTGTGGAAGCCAAAATAAAACTGTTAAAGGTCCATATTGTACCCCGCCCACTTTCATTACTGAATTCGTTTTTTTATGAGAAGCCTGAAAAAGTTTTGGTCTGTCAAAATGACTTTGTTGACACCTACTTCCTGAAGGGCTTGGAATAGTTATAGCTTTCAGTAGAATGAAGCAGTTGGTTGAGGAGAAGTCTTTCCAAGATGTACACATGGCTAAAAAAAAACCTTGCTTTCGAATGCTGTATGGATTACATTAGTTATACTGCTACATTTTTTTTGTTTGTTTTTTTACACTTTTCTTGTTTTTGTATTTTATAGGTCTGATGATACTTGGTCAATTAACATCTCTCTGAGACACCTTTCCCAAGCCTTACTCCCAACATGTCTGTGGTGCAGGTTTGTGTGGTCTTTTTTAATACTTTGAATATTTACTAATCAATTTCTGGCCTGCATGTTAGATTTATACATTGCCTTATGTATTTTGTGGTTTTTCCTTAGAGGACAGCTTTAGTTGGGTTTACATATCCTAATCGTACAGGACCCATGTAACAGTATTTATACACCATGGATTATAGGCTTGTACCTTCAAGTGATTGGACACTGGCTGTTGACGACATGCCACCTTGGGGCGCCTCCCCAATAGCCCTACTCCACTCTGGGAGTCCTCATGTCTTACTAGTGTCTGAAAGTGATGGACCCTTTCTCCTATAAATCAGCATCACTAGTTTATTATTTTCTTCATTATTATCTTTTTAGATTTCTTCAGCCAGCCCTTGCTGTCTACTAACACCAACACATGAGCAGTGTATCCAGATTGGTGTAACCTTGGGAAAACTTTGGGAGCAGTACCTGGACCCCACACTGGGGATGGTCTGTAATGCTGCTGTGGGGCACTGGATTCTGCATGGGGCATTCAACTTGACACCTCATGAAAAGTGTTTTTAGCTGCAGGGGTTCTATACAGGTCCAATACTGTGGTCCTTCGCTACCACCCTGGTAACGGGCCACCCGGTCCCTGAAGACCCCTTGGTGGGTATGCCCATAGTGACAGGAAAACCCTGGACTTCATTATATACACTCCAGCGTTGCAGACAAGTAAGGCAGGATCTCCCTATGTCTCTGACCATTACGTGTAAAACAGGGATATGTTTGGAATGTATTCTATTCACAGTGCAGTCTTTTCAAACTTGGTGCCAAAATTCAACCACTCAGAGCTCTCATGTAGATGATTAGGTGTTGTGTCACTCTACTGGTCTCGCACTTCTGCCTCTGTAAGGTATGCGCTTCCTCCCACCCTTTCACCATGAGGATTCATAGCAGGACAGTTTACATATGGTTTTTCATGTACTCCTTACGGACATGCTTATCCTATCACTCGCACTCTACTCTGTAAGTACAGCACAGGGGAATACCCTCAATTGTAGCTATGGCAGAGAACAAGTGTTAGGGAGCCAATTCTAACAGCAGGTGAACATTTGCTCTGCCGATTGCCTGCACAGCTCTCAGCCTCAGAGCACATCCTTTGAACCGGAACAGGACCCAGTTTTAACACCAGTCTTCGAGTCCGCTTCTAGCTTTACCTCAGGCGTGCAACTTAAGAAAAGCAGAATTAAAGGTAACCATCCTCACCTGTACTTTGCTACAATGTAAAGTAGTGAGTGTACAGCTTGTATATCCGTGTAAATTTGCTGTCCCCTCAAAATAACTCAACACACAGCCATTAATGTCTAAACCGCTGCCAACAAAAGTGAGTACACCCCTAAGTGAAAAAGTCCAAATTGGGTCCAAAGTGTCAAAATTTTGTTTGGCCACTATTATTTTCCAGCACTGCCTTGCCACTGGGGTCCTCCTCCACTCCTCCATGATGACATTACAGAGTGGTGGATGTTGGAGACCTTGCGTTCCTCCTCCCATTTGTGGATGCCCCACAGATGCTCAGTAGGGTTTAAGTCTTGAGACATGCTTGGCCAGTCCATCACCTTTACCCTTACCCTTCTTTAGCAGGGCAATGGTCATTTTGGAGGTGTGTTTGGGGTCGTTATCATGTTGGTATACTGCCCTGTGGCCCAGTCTCTGAAGGGAGGGGATCATGCTCTGCTTCAGTATGTCATAGTGCATGTTTGCATTCATGGTTCTCTCAATGAACTCTAGCTCCCCAGTGCCGGCAGCACTCATGCAGCTCCAGACCATGACACTCCCACCACCATGCTTGGCTGTGGGCAAGACACACTTGTCTTTGTACTCCTCACCTGGTTGCCACCACATACGCTTGACACTATCTGAACCAAATAGGTTTATCTTAGTCTCATCAGACCACAGGACATGGTTCCAGTAATAGTCTGCTTGTCTTCAGCAAACTATTTTTGGGCTTTCTTGTGCATCATATTTAGAAGAGGCTTCCTTCTGGGACAACAGTTATGCAGACCTATTTGATGCAGTGTATAGTCTGAGCACTGACAGGCTGACCCACCACCGCTTCAACCTCTGCAGCAATGCTGGCAGCACTCATGTCTATTTCCCAAAGAAAACCTCTGGATATTACGCTGAGCACGTGCACTCAACTTCTTTGGTCGACCATGGCGAGGCCTGCTCTGAGTGGAATCTGTCCAGTTAAACCGCTGTATGGTTTTGGCCACTGTGCTGCAGCTCAATTTCAGGGTCTTGGAAATCATCTTATAGCCTAGGCCATCTTTATGTAGAGCAACAATTTTTTTTTTTCTGATCCTCGGAGTTCTTTGCCATGAGGTGCCATGTTGAACTTCCAGTGACTAGTATGAGAGAGTGAGAGCTATAACAACAAATTTAACACACCTGCTCCCCATTCACACCTGAGACCTTGTAACACTAATGAGTCATGTCATCGGGAAGAAAAATGGCTAATTGGGCCCAATTTGGACATTTTCACTTAGGGGTGTACTCACTTTTGTTACTAGTGGTCCAGACATTAATGGCTGTGTGCTGAGTTATTTTGAGGGGACAGCAAATTTACACTGTTATACGAGCTGTACACTCACTATTTTACATGCAGCCAAGTGATCAGAGGTTTTTGATCCCTCGGTTCTCAGCCTTCAGTGAGCAGAGAGCTGGTGTCCCTTGGGCACTCACTGGAGCGCTGAGCTGTGGAGGGAGCAGCTGGCTCTGACTCAGCGCCTCACTGGGGGGCTGAGCCAGTTGCCAGCCCAGGGCCGGCTCTGTGACATCAGCCAACAGGGCTTTTGCCCACTGTCTTCTATAAACAGGTCACAGAAGTGCAAAATGAACTGCACTCCTGTAATCCCAGGAGAAGTATAGCCAAAATAGCTTTGGCTATACTTCTTCTCCTTTTAACACAACTATCTTTATTCAGGGCTCAAAATGCCCTGCCTCTTCTCCTACTCCCATTTCTCACCCTGATATGCTTATCCTAGAAGATGCAGAATCAAAACAGAATGAAGAGGATGCTGAGGCAGTGTTGGAGGAAGCTGCTGAAGATTTCTTTCCCCCCACATTGCCAATATATTGAAGAAGGAGCTTCACACAACATGCTTGCTTGTTGAGATCATTGGCTGTGTCTGCAAAATCCTTGGCATTGTGCAAGTTGACTCTCCTCCATCTTGCCTCGCTTCTTTGGGCACAGAGAGACCTACAAAAACTTGCAGTTTATTCTATGTTCATGAACAGATAGAATGCGTAGTTTATACCAATTGGGACACTCCTGAAAGGATTTCTACCTGCTCAAAACTTTTTGCTGTGCCCTATTCAGCCCAAAAGCCAGCTAATTCATGTTGCTGACCCTGTCGTTTCTGTCCAAAATAAACCTCTCACTGTATCTATTAAAGATGTTCCTCCTTTCAAAGAATCTGCTAACAGAAACTTTGACATGCTCTTAAAAGCTCTTTCACCTGGCAGGCTGAATCCTGTAGCCAGCTCTCCCTGCTAGTTCTGTATATAAGACTGCAGCCAACTGGACTAGATCAGTTGTCTTCACTTGCCTTAACGTGCTTTGGGACACCTCATGAAACAAATATTAAGAACATCTCTAATCTCCAGAATCTTAGGGTGCTAAAGACTTCCACAGAAGAAGAAGGTGCCTGTAAAAAGTGTCAAGCATATGACCTTTTAGGGAAGACGTTTGTTTGGTGAGGCACTTGGCCAATTCATTGGAGGTCATAGGTGGAAAGGTAAGCTTACTAAATCCGCCCTCATCAGGAGACCCTAGCTCCTCAAAATGCAGAACACTTGCACGCTCCAAGCTTCAACTTCCAAACCTAATTTCAACCATACAGCACCAGGCTTAGCCAACAAAGTCCACCAAGCCTTCTCAAGCCCTCTTCAAAATGAAGGGGTGCCCTCATTCCTAAGAGTGGGGGGATGCCTATTGCAGTTTACATCTTTCTGGGTAAGAGATGTCCCAGACTTTTTGGTTCAATCAGTAGTTTCTCCAAAGGGTATAAATTAGAGTTCAAAACTCTACCCCCTCACTTCTTCCTCTTTCAAATCAACCAAAAACTTCCCAAGTACAGTCTGATTTCCAGAATGCCCAGTTCTGTCACAGGAGAGGTTTAAGGGATTTTACGCAAACCTGTTCATGGTACCAAGGCCCAACAAGGAGTAAACATCCTGTCCTGGACCTAAAGCGGGAGTTCTGCCGTTTTTTTTTTTTTGTTTGTTTTTTTTAAAGTCAGCAGCTACAAATACTGCAGCTGCTGACTTTTAAAATATGGACACTTACCTGTCCAGGGCGACCGGGATGTTGGCACCTGAAACCGATCTGTCCCACGGCTGTTGAGTGCTGCTGCCTCCACCCTCGGTGTGGGTGGTGGCAGCAGCACCCAACTTGCGGCTTCACTTCCTGCTTCCCTACTGCGCATGCGCGACTCGATTTCAATATACAAATACCGTACTGGTGACCCTACAGTAGAAGTAAAACTCTTTTGCAGAAGAGAGTTTAACAAGACTCGTGGCCACTCATTAAAATTAGAAGAAAAGAGGTTTAAACCTAAACTACGTAGAGGGTTCTTTACTGTAAGAGCGGCAAGGATGTGGAATTCCCTTCCACAGGCGGTGGTCTCAGCGGGGAGCATCGATAGTTTCAAGAAACTATTAGATAAGCACCTAAATCAACGCAACATACAGGGATATACAATGTAATACTGACACATAATCACACAAAGGTTGGACTTGTGTCTTTTTTCAACCTCGCCTACTATGTAACTATGTAACTTCCGACTCGCGCTGCGCTATCCCACTGGTTCCTGCTGTTTTCTGGGACCCGTGTGTTTTCTGGGACCCGCGTGTCTCCCAGAATACAGCGGGGGGGGGGGAGGGGCTGTGAAGTGGCGTAGATACCCGCAGGTGGCACGGGTGTCTATGCCTGGAAGTGGGAGCAAAATACCTGTATTAGACAGGTATTTGCTCCCCCTGAAAGATGCCAAATGTGACACCGGAGGGGGTAAGGAACCGGAAAAGCAGAAGTACAATTTTTGGGTGGAACTCCGCTTTAAGCAGAGTTCCACCCAAAAGTGGATTTTCCGCTTTAAGCCCTCCTCCCCGGCTCACATTTGTGAAACTGAGCTTTTGCGAAGGATGGGGGAAGCAGGAACCTGATTTTGACAGGTACCTGCTCCCACTTCCGTTCCGGTCGCCTTAGGCGATCGGAAGCAAAAGTTCTCTTTCCTGAAGTCTTCTGGTACACATGATAGGTCCTAGAAAACTTCTGGACCAGTCACAGAATGCAGCGCCTCTCGCACATGTGCAGTGGGCACCCTGCTGTGAAGCCATAAGCTGTCACAGATGGGTGCCCATAGTAGAGATACTGGCGCGCCGAGGGAGGACTCGGGGAGAACATGGCTGCAGTGAGTATACCGCTGGATCGTGGGACAGACGAGGGGCTGTTTATTAAAAGTCAGCAGCTACACTTTTTGTAGATGCTGACTTTTAATAAACAAATAACTTTGCTTTTAAATTCCCTCAGCAGATTGCATCAAATTCAAAAATTTTGCATGGAATCCACAAAGTGAGTAATTGCCTTTTGAGATGGAGAGAATGCATGCGTTCCATGGACGTTCAAGATGCCTATCTGCATGTTCCTGTTTACCCACCTCATCAGCAATTTCTACATTTTGCAGTAATAGACAACCATTAACAAGTTGTTGCACTGCCCTTCTGCCTATCCTATTTTCTAAAGGTTTTCACAAAGATCTTATCACCCTTGCTTGCCCTCCTCAGAACTCAGGGCATTCAAGTGACAGGCTAACTAGACCACCTTCTACTGAAGGATTTTTCTCCCCTTACAACTCTCAGTAAATGTCCAAAAGACAATACCGCTGTTCTAGGCATTTGGCTGGGTGATCGATTTCAACAAATCTCCTCTCCAGCCTTCCCTGTGCCTGGAATACTTGAGACTAATCCTGGATACATTGTTCTGCCATACTTGTGCCCTGCTCCTAAACATCCAAAGGAATTCTAATTGCCTAGAGCAATTGACGTGTACCTAAAAGCTACGGCTTCCATTAGACAAACTAATTCCCTATTTGTTCCTTTCCTGGAACCTCGCTAAGGTCACCCTGCTTCAAAATTTTTCTTTGCACAATGGATAAGGAATTTGATTAAAAGAGCTTGTGCTCTTAAACAAAAACCTCCCTCTGCGCTGTTACCTGCCTGCTTCATTACATCTGTTGGAGTATCCTGGGCCTTTAGGCACCAAGCCTCTGTTGCTCAACTGTGTAAGGCATCTGGTCTACTGTCATACTTTTTCAAAGTTTTACCAGGTCGATGACCATTGTGAATGCAGCTTTCTGCCATACACTACAGGACACAGGCCACCCCCCCCTTAACGATCCTTACTTTTTATTGCTTGCTGCAAAGCTGAGGACCCAGACCTGGGTAGACTCATAGGGGAGGCAAAATACAAAGATATAACAACCATCCCTTAAAAGATAGATATGGTGGGTATATCCAAAACAATGGGACCCCACCAAACTATCTGACCCTCCCTGTAAACAATTTGATCCTAAGTGAATAAGTGGGGGAGCCCGCGGTTATGGAGCCCTCCCTTCCCCAATATATAGCACCCCCTAAGACACCTATAATACCCCCGGCTACTTTCGGGTGGAGGCTGAACTGTGAAATTCCTGAAGGAGCAGCGTGATTTTGCAAATGCAAAAATAATTCACACTGTTTCCATAAATGAACATCTCAGTGGCTAGCCAAAACCTGCAGTCAGTCAGTCAAAAAATGATGATGAAAAATGATGGACAAAAAAGTTACAACAAGCTCTGATGAAGTTCCATGAATTAAGCGAACGAAACATGTAAGCTTTCTTATGCTGGGAAAGCACCTCCGTCATGCACCCCCCCCCAAGCTTATACCTATTTGAGGATATTGGGGTACTGATCTGCTACCTGATCACCTATACTTGTAAACGAAGGAATCACCCTGGTTCACGCATCGCACAAGTGTGAACCCAGCCAGAGACGTGAACATCTGAAAAAAAATATCTATCTATCTGGATATATAGATAACTATATATAGATTTTCTCTCTATCTATATCTATATCTATATATATATATATATATATATATATATATATATATATATATATATATATATATATATATATATATATATATATATATATATATATAATATATCTCAGATACCCTCAGCTTCTTTAGCAAGGCTGTGGTCGTCTTGGAGGTGTGTTTGAGGTTGTTGTTATGTTGGAATACTGCACGCTTGTCTTTGTACTCCTCACCTGGTTGCTGCCACACACGCTTGACACCATCTAAACCCAATAAGTTTATCTTGGTCTCATCAGACCACAGGACATGGTTCCATTATTCAATGTCCTTTAGTCTGCTTGTCTTCAGCAAACTTTTTGCTGGCTTTCTTGTGCATCTTTAGAAGAAGCTTCCTTCTGGGACGACAGCCATGCAGACCAATTTGATGCAGTCTGTGGCATCGCATCTTATCTCGCATCTTATCTGCCTCTATGGCTCCATCAACAATAGACTCTCCTCCGTTCTCTTGAAATTGAGCTATTTCTGCCATGTCTTAAGGTATTTCTCTCGTGTACCTTCTATTAGGTGTATTGACTCCTCTAAGGATCTCGCCCACTCCACCCTTATTATCCAATCTTTCACATTTGGAGCTTCCAGGACTTTCCAGAAGCATGGTATTAAAGCTTTCGCAGCATTCAAAAGAAACTGCACCAATAGCCTGCTATATTGGGGTACTTCCATATCTACATCATGGAACAAACACGTCCAGGGTTTTATTTTATCTGTTCTCCCGTTATCTGTGCAATTTTACCTATGATTTTTTTACCAAAAGGGTAGATTTTGGGGCAGTCCCACCATACGTGCGCAAAAGTACCCACCTCCCCGCACCCCCTCCAACATGTTGGGGGACTCTCTGGGGGCCACGTACCACCTTGCTATTTATAGCTCATTTCATATGTCTGGGTATCTCTTGCCGATGCATACACCATTTTGTGTATCTTAAGTCTATGATCCTCATCTCTCAAGGGCCCTATTTCTCTTTCCCACTTGTCCAGGTAGACAGGGAGCCCATTGTTTGCTTCGTCTCTAAATATTTTATAGATTTTAGATATAGTGCCTGTTGTGCTCAAGGGAGTGCTTAACACTTTTTCTATTGCTCTTAGTTGACCTTTTCCCCTCAGTGGTTGTGGAAGAGAATGTGTGAAGTGCTGTAACTGTGCATATCTCCATTTATCCAGAGGTTTATTTCCCCATTCCTTCGTGATTCCCTCGTGATTTCTGTGTATGTGTAGAGTCTATTGCCCCTCATCACATCCTGTAGTTGTATTACCAAAGTGTAATTTCTTTAGTGTTATCACATGAAAAGATATAATAAAATATTTACAAAAATGTGACGGGTGTACTCACTTTTGTGAGATACTGTACGTGAATGTTATCAGGTTAATGCAAATAGTCATATCAGAGTTCGGTAGCGTTTTAAAAGGCTTGTTTCTATGTATAGTTTGTAAATGAATATGGTATGCAAATACCTATGCAGGCACTTTCCTGCTTGATAGTAATGAAAAGTGACTGCTATTACTTCCCTCTCTGTGTAAAACCAGGCGGTCATGTCTAAGTTGAATAAACCTAATGAACACTTTATCTGTCTGGTTCAGCTTGTTAAGGCCCCTTCCACAATTGTGCGACTTGGGACTACAAAGTCACATGACAGGTCGTACCCCATGACATTCAATGAGTACCATTTATGCTACTTAACCACTTCCCGACCGGCGCATGCCAATGTACGTCGGCAGAATGGCACGGCTGGGCAAAGGGGCATACCTGTACGTCCCTTTAAATTTGCCGCCGTGACATTGCGTGCGTGGCGCGCATGCCGGCCCCGTCGGGTCGGGGGTCCCGCAGACTTGATAGCCACGGAGAGGAAGAACGGGGAGATGCTAATGTAAACAAGCATCTCCCCATTCTGCCTAGTGACAGTGTCACTGATCTCTGCTCCCTGTGATCGAGAGCAGAGATCAGTGACGTGTCACACATAGCCACGCCCCCCCCCCCCCAGTTAGGTCCGGCGACCAATTTTTTTTTTTTTTTAGGTCATTGAGACACTTTGCTAACCCCAAAATAATACTCAGTTTGGGTGTAATATTTCCGCCTCTGTTTTCGTACTGAAGAATAACTTAAAAAATGTGATGCTGGCTGTTTCCATCTTGCTTGTAGGCATGTGAAGCCCACAAGTATTGATTTCCTGGATGCGGTGAATGCTGATCATTCACAGCTTGTTCACACGCATGATCATTGTTTCCGCACTGAATCTTGGGAAGCCTGACACTAAGCTCCCAGGAGACAGTGCGGTGCCGGGGAAAGGCAATAAACACGCCTACTCCCATGAGAGGAGAGACAGGAAGTGCCACAATAAAGTACAATATAAAGGTATTTGCAGCGATAAAAAAAAATTTCGCGCAGCATTTGAACATCGATGCAATTAACTGAAGGGGGTAAGATTAAGTAAAAAATTTGAGTGGAACCCCGCTTTAACACCTACATTGCCACCTAGTGGTTAACCCCTTCACTGCCAGTGTCATTTACACAGGAATCTGTGCATTTGTATAGCACTGATTGCTGTATAAATGACAATGGTCCCAAAAATGTGTCAAACATTTTTTTTTAAATATTTTTTGGGGATATTTATTATAGCAAAAAGTAAAAAATAATGCGTTTTTTTTTTTTAAATTGTCGCTATTTATTTGTTTATATTGCAAAAAATAAAAACGGCAGAGGTGATCAATTACAACCAAACGAAAGCTCTATTTGTGGGGGAAAAAGGACGTCAATTTTGTTTGGGAGCCACGTTGCATGACCGCGCAATTGTCAGTTAAAGCGACGCAGTGCCGAATCACAAAAAATGCTCTGGTCAGGAAGGGAGTAAATTCTTCCAGGCTGAAGCGGTTAAAGCGGAGTTCTGCCGAAAAAAATAAAAAATTAAAGTCAGCAGCTACAAATACTGCAGCTGCTGACTTTTGAAAGGACTATTACCTGTCCAGGGCGCCTGCGATGTCCTCACCTGAAGCCACTCCATCCCCTCGGCTCTGGGTGTAGGCATTGCTAGTAAGGGAATTGGGACGTGAAGCCTTGCGACTTCACAGCCTGGTTACCCTACTGTGCGAGTTGCGCTGCGCATTTTCAGTGGTCCATGCTGTCTTCCGGGACCTGTGTGTCTTCCAGAAGACAGACATGGCACAGATCGCCACTAATACTTGGCCGATCTTTCGTCTGAAGTGGGAGCAGATACCTGTATTAGACAGATGGGTATCTGCCCCTCCACCCCCCCCTCTGAAGGGTGCCAAATGTGACACCGGAGGTGGGATGGAATTCGGACAGCGGAAGTTCCATTTTTGGGTGGAACTCCACTTTAAAGTCAACCCCTGTACGACTTTGGTCTGACTTTGATGCAACTTGCGGCCCATAGACCTCAAGATTACACAGGCATTGCTTCAATGCGTGTAAAGTCGAGGCAAAATTGCGTGACTTTTAGGTTGCACAAGTGTGAAAGGTTCCCAAAGGAAAAGTATTGCAGATATAAAGTATTCACATATTGAGTTATTTTTGAAGCAATTTTCTTTATGGATTTCTGTTTGCATGAAAACTTAATCTCTTCCCATATAAGTCAATGGAAATCTGCTTGAAGTTTAATGCAGGTCAAAGGAAGCTAGGTGAATTGCACATCTATACAGGTGCATCTCAAAAAAATTGAATATGTTCAAAAAGTTAATTTCTTTCAGTAATTCAATTCAAAAAGTGAAACTCCTATATTATATAGATTTATTACACACAGCGTGATATTTTTCAAGCATTTCTTTCTTTTATATTTGATGATTATGGCTTACATCTAGGGAGAACCCAAAATTCAATATCTCAGAAAATTGGAATATTGTGAAAAAGTTCAGTATTGTAGACTCATGGGGGAGATTTACTAAAACTGGTGCACACAGAATCTGGCGCAGCTCTGCATAGAAATCAATCAGCTTTCAGGTTTTATTGTCAAAGCTTAATTGAACAAGCTAAAGTTAGAAGCTGATTGGTTACTATGCACAGCTGCACCAGATTCTGTGTGCACCAGCTTTAGTAAATCTACCCCATGGTGTCACACTCTAATCGGCTAATTAACTCAAAACACCTGTAAAGTTATCCTGAGCTTTTAAATAGTCTCTGTCTGGTTCAGTAGGTTACACTAACATGGGGAAGACTGCTGACTGGACAGTTGTCCAGAAGACAGTCATTGAAACCGTCCACAAGGAAGGTAAGTCACAAAAGGTCATTGCTAAAGAAGCTGGCTGTTCAGAGTACTGTATCCAAGCACATTAATGGGAAGTTAAGTGGAAGGAAAAAGTGCGGTAGAAAAAGGTGCACAAGCAACAGGGATAACCGCAGCCTTGAGAGGATTGTGAAGCAAAGGCCATTCAAGAATTTGGGGGAGATTCACAAGAAGTGGACTACAGCTGGTGTCAGTGCTTTAAGAGCCACCACACAGACGTGTGGTGCATTCCTTGTGTCATGCCACTTCTGAACCAGAGACTACCTTAGAAAAGGGTCTTACCAAGGTTAAGGAGAAAAAGGACTGAACTGTTGCTCATTGGTCTGGGTTTTTTCTGTTGCCAGATAATTGTATTGAGTATCCCCTTGTAATTGTGCTTGGTTGGGTAGCAAGGGTAAAGAGTTTGTACGAAACATATACAAAATATGGGGAAGCAGATACTTTTTAACTTGAGCTATTCTAACAGCCCAGGAGACAGTGAAATTACTCATGTCTTTGGATATGCGCATAAGCTTTTCTTGGAGTAAGGCATAGTTCACTTTTATTAATGACTTGCTCGGGAAGGTTAGGTGATTCTCTAAATATGGGAGTGATGAGCTCTTGGACCATGTGAAGGACATTTCTTTCGTTAGGTCCACTGGGTTTTATCAAGTCCAAAGTCAGCGCAGCCCGCTACCAGGAAATTCTAGAGCACTTCATGCTTCCCTCTGCTGACCAGCTTTATGGAGATGCTGATTTCATTTTCCAGCAAGACTTGGCACCTGCCCACACTGCCAAAAGTAAAAATACCTGGTTTAATGATGATGGTATCACTTTGCTTGATTGGCCAGCAAACTTGCCTGACCTAAATCCCATAGAGAATCTGTGGGCTATTGTCCAAGAGGAAGATGAGACACCAGACCCAACAATGCAGACGAGCTGAAGGCCTCTATCAAAGCAACCTGGGCTTCCAGAACACATCAGCAGTGCCACAGTCTGATCGTCTCCATGCCACGCCACATTGATGCAGTAATGCCAAAAGAACCTCGACCAAGTATTGAATGCATACTATACTGTACATGGACATACATGCTTTTCAGTAAGCCAACATTTCTGTAATAAAAAAACTTTTTTTTTTATTGGTCTTATGTAATCTAATTTTCTGAGAAGCTGAATTTTGGCCTTTCACTAGCTGTAAGCCATAATCGTCAAAATTAGCAGAAAAATGCTTGAAATATATCACGCCGTCTGTAATTAACCACTTGCCGACCGCCGCACGCCGATGTACGTCGGCAGAATGGCACGGACAGGCAAAAGGTCTTACAGGTACGTCCTTGCCTGCCCGTGGGTGGTACGTCCTTGCCTGCCCCCCCCCGTGCCTGCGGCGGTCGGATTCAGGTCAGGGGCGATCAAAGGTGAGGGGGAGACCACTCATTCGTGGCTCCCCCCTCGCGATCGCTCCTGGCCAATGACGGGCTTCCTCGGCTTCTGTAATGTAAACAGAAGCGGAGGAAGTGATGTCACTCTCTTTGAGCCGGTCTTTTCGTTCCGGCGCCGAGGAGAGAAGACATCCAGGTAAGTTTGCACCAACACTACACTAACAGTAGAACACGCAGGCACACTTGTCACCCCCCTGATCACCCCCCTGTACCCCCTGTCACACTGACACCAAAAGCAGTTTTTTTTTTCTGATTATTGCATTGGTGTCAGTTTGTGACAGTTATAAGTGTTAGGGCAGTTAGGGTTAGCCCCCCTTTAGGTCTAGGGTACCCCCCTAACCCCCCCTAATAAAGTTTTAACCCCGTGATTACCCCCCGTTGCCAGTGTCACTAAGCGATCGTTTTTCTGATCGCTGTATTAGTGACACAGGTGACGCAAGTTAGGGAGGTAAGTATATAGGTTCGCCGTCAGTGTTTTATAGTGACAGGGACCCCTATATACTACCTACTAAAGGTTTTAACCCCCTGATTGCCCCCTAGTTAACCCTTTCACCAGTGATCACCATATAATTGTTACGGGTGACGCTGGTTAGTTTGTTATAGTTTATTATAGTTTTGGGGCACCCGCCGTTGATTACCTTTATAAAGGTTTAACCCCCTGATCGCCCGGCGGTGATATAAGTTACGTTTTTAGGGTCAGATAAGGTCTGCGTCACCCCAGGCAGCATCAGGTTAGCGAGAAAAAAAGAGAGCGCACCAGCCTAGTGCATTATCCTTTGTAAGTTTATTAAATTAAAAACAAGATAAAAGCTACTCACAAAAGTCGCAGGTAAAATTGCATATCAAACGCACAGAGGCAATAGTTCCAGTGGTAGGCAGCTGTCCAGGTCCCAGGGGGGGGGGGGGCACACGGACCGCCGCTGGCTTACGCGTTTCAAAGGTTTGACCTTCTTCCTCAGAGCATCAGGTTAGCGCCAGTACCGCAAAAACCCACGCACGCAGCATACACCTCCCTTAGTGCTATAGTATCTCAACGGATCGATATCCGATCAGATCTATACTCCCCAGCAGTTTAGGGTCCCCCAAAAAAACGCAGTGTTAGCGGGATCAGCCCAGATACCTGCTAGCACCTGCGTTTTGCCCCTCGGCCCAGCCCAGCCCACCCAAGTGCAGTATCGATCGATAACTGTCTCTTACAAAACACTAAGCACACATAACTGCAGCGTTCGCAGAGCCAGGCCTGATCCCTACGATCGCTAACAGTTTTTTGGTAGCGTATTGATACAGTCGCTGACAGGAGCTTTTTAGCCTGTGAGTCTTACTAGTATACCCCTAAATTTAGAGCCCAAAATGGCAAATCGAAGGTACACTAGTGAAGAGGCCTACACGTTTCTGAGCATGACAGATAGTGAAGAGGAAGTCACTCATCTGTCAGATTCAGTCTCAGAATACGATCCTGTAGAGGACAGCGGCTCCATGACAGATAGCTCTGACGACGGAGTTGTGGTCCCTGCTAAGGTCAGGCGTACCAGACCCCGAACTTCTTCTTCTGTCCTTGAAGTGCAAGAACCGCAGGTCCCTCGTATGGAGCAGAGAAGTACTAGCGCCATACATAGTGCCCTTCCTGCTGCATTCGCCAATCCGAATTGGGTACCCACCACTTCTGCAGCACCCGTACTGCCCCCATTCACTGGCCAACCCGGAATTCAGGTGGAAACAGTTGATTTTAGGCCACTGGATTTTTATTCACTGTTTTTCACCAAAGATCTCTATAGATCTATTGTGGACCAAAGCAATTTATACGCTGGTCAACACATCGCCGCTAATCCCCAGTCCTCCCTTGCCAGAGATTGGAAACCAATTACGGTTTCCGAATTTAAGCTCTTTGTGGGCCTTTCCCTCAACATGGGCATAACTAAAAAGAGTGAGTTGCGGTCATATTGGTCCACTGACCCAATTTACCATATGCCCGTGTTCTCTGCCTCCATGACCAGGGCACGATATGAGCAGATTTTGCGGTTCATGCACTTCAACGACCATGAACTCTGTCGTCCGCGTGGAGACCCTGAATACGATCGGCTCTACAAAATTCGGCCCCTCGTAAACCACTTCAACCAGCGTTTTGCAGACTTGTTTACTCCCCATCAAGTTGTCTGCATTGATGAGTCCCTGGTTAAATTTTCTGGCCGCTTGTCATTCAAACAGTACCTTCCCAGCAAGCGTGCCAGATACGGGGTCAAGATGTATAAGCTCTGTGACAGGGCCACAAGCTATACATGTAGTTTTATGATTTACGAGGGCAAAGATAGTCACGTAGAGCTGACAAACTGCCCTGACTACATAGGAGGCGCTGGCAAGATTGTGTGGGACTTCGTGTCACCCTTATTCGGAAAGGGGTGCCACTTGTACGTGGACAATTATTACACGAGCGTGCCACTTTTTAGTCACCTTTTTGATCATCAAATTGGAGCATGTGGCACCGTGCGACCTAATCGCCAGGGCTTTCCCCAGCGGCTTGTAGATTCCCGTCTTAGGCTGGGGGAGAGAGCCTGCTTGCAGTGTAATCATTTGCTTGCTATTAAGTGGAGGGACAATAAGAATGTTTTCGTTCTTACCTCCCTTCATGCAGACACGACGGTCCAAATTACTACGGCAACTGGTGTTGTGAAGAAACCCCTCTGTGTCCACGAATATAACCAAAATATGGGAGGGGTGGACCTCAACGACCAGTTGTTGGCACCGTACCTAATTGCCCGTAAGGCCAGACGCTGGTACAAAAAAGTGTCTGTATACTTATTTCAATTGGCTTTGCTCAACGCTCATGTGCTATATAGAGCTTCAGGATGGACTGGATCCTTCCTTAAATTCCAGGAAGAGATCGTCAGAGCCCTTCTGTATCCAGACGGTGCTCCACCTCACTATCTCCAACCAAATGCAGTAGGCCGGCTGCATAAGAGGCATTTTCCTTATGTCCTCCAGAGTACCCCTACCCAACGAGCCCCCCAAAGAAAATTTCTTGTCTGCAGAAAGCGCGGATTTAGGCGTGACACCCGGTATTATTGTCCCTCCTGTCCTGGCAATCCTGGTCTTTGCATTGGTGAATGTTTTGAGCACTACCATACACTAGTTGAGTTTTAGCGTAGGGTACAGCATTGCACAGACTAGGATACACTTTCACAGGGTCTCCCAAGATGCCATCGCATTTTGAGAGACCCAAACCTGGAACCGTTACAGTTTGAAAAGTTAGTTAAAAAAAAAAAAAGTAAAAAAAAAAAAATACACAAAAAAATATAAGATAAAAAAAACAAAAATAGTTGTCGTTTTATTCTCTCTCTCTATTTTCTCTCTATTGTTCTGCTCTTTTTTACTGTATTCTATTCTGCAATGTTTTATTGTTGTGTTTTATCATGTTTGCTTTTCAGGTATGTAATTTTTTTATAGTTTACTGTGTTTTAACCATTTTTTTGTTTTCAGGTCCGCCATTCAGCTGCAGAGCGGATTTATTTATCTTGACAGCAACAGCGTTTGCTCCCACGATACATAAAGCCGTGACTCGGAGGTGATTTCACCACCACAGTTACATACTTCAGCATATATTCCGAAGCGTGGGGGCAGCAGTGGGTGGAGGAGCGATTTGCTCCTGCCTTTTGTGGGAGGATGCCCCCATGCTTCGGCATATATAAACGGTGCATGTATGCCCATCATTAGAAGTGGGTGGATGAAGGGAGGTATTCTAATGGTGGGCATACCCACCGATCAATATCTTTTTTTCGTTCAGCCCACAGGCTGCATGAAAAAAAAGTTTACAATATATGCCCAACAAGGACCAGCAACGTACTGGTATGTTGCTGGACTTTGAGTGGTTATATCAGAATTGTGCCTGCAGGTTTAGGTATCATCTTGGTATCATTCTTTTCAGCCAGCCAGTCGGCTTTCATGTAAAAGCAATCCTAGCGGCTAATTTTAGAAGCAGTGGGAGGAAATGACCCCCCCCCCCCACCGTCTTCTATGTTTTTCTCTGGCTTTCCTGTCCCAACAGGGAACCTGAGAATGCAGCCAGTGATTCAGCCAGATGACCATAGAGCTGATCAGAGACCAGAGTGGCTCCAAACATCTCTATGGCCTAAGAAACCGGAAGCTACAAGCATTTCATGACTTAGATTTTGCCGGATGTAAACAGCGCCATTGGGAAATTGGGAAAGCATTTTATTACACCGATCTTGGTGTGGTCAGATGCTTTGAGGGCAGAGAAGAGATCTAGGGTCTAATAGACCCCAATTTTTTCAAAAAAGAGTACCTGTCACTACCTATTGCTATCATAGGGGATATTTACATTCCCTGAGATAACAAAAATGATTTAAAAAAATAAAAATGAAAGGAACAGTTTAAAAATAAGATAAAAAAGCAAAAAAAAATAATAAAGAACAAAAAAAAAAAAAAAAAAAAAAGCACCCCTGTCCCCCCCTGCTCTCGCGCAAAGGCGAACGCAAGCGTCGGTCTGGCGTCAAATGTAAACAGCAATTGCACCATGCATGTGAGGTATCACCGCGAAGTTCAGATCGTGGGCAGTAATTTTAGCAGTAGACCTCCTCTGTAAATCTAAAGTGGTAACCTATAAAGGCTTTTAAAAATGTATTTAGTTTGTCGACACTGCACGTTTGTGCGCAATTTTGAAGCATGTCATGTTTGGTATCCATGTACTCGGCCTAAGATCATCTTTTTTTATTTCATCAAACATTTGGGCAATATAGTGTGTTTTAGTGCATTAAAATTTAAAAAAGTGTGTTTTTTCCCCCAAAAAAATGCGTTTGAAAAATCGCTGCGCAAATACTGTGTGAAAAAAAATGAAACACCCACCATTTTAATCTGTAGGGCATTTGCTTTAAAAAAATATATAATGTTTGGGGGTTCAAAGTAATTTTTTTGCAAAAAAAAAATAACTTTTTCATGTAAACAATAAGTGTCAGAAAGGGCTTTGTCTTCAAGTGGTTAGAAGAGTGGGTGATGTGTGACATAAGCTTCTAAATGTTGTGCATAAAATGCCAGGACAGTTCAAAACCCCCCCAAATGACCCCATTTTGGAAAGTAGACACCCCAAGCTATTTGCTGAGAGGCATGTCGAGTCCATGGAATATTTTATATTGTGACACAAGTTGCGGGAAAAAGACAACTTCTTTTTTTTTTTTTTGCACAAAGTTGTCACTAAATGATATATTGCTCAAACCTGCCATGGGAATATGTGAAATTACACCCCAAAATACATTCTGTTGCTTCTCCTGAGTACCGGGGTACCACACGTTTAGGACTTTTTGGGAGTCTAGCTGCGCACGGGACCCCGAAAACCAAGCACCGCCTTCAGGGTTTCTAAGGGAATACATTTTTGATTTCACTCTTCACTGCCTATCACAGTTTCGGAGGCCATGGAATGCCCAGATGGCACAAACCCCCCCCCCCAAATGACTCCATTTTGGAAAATAGACACCCCAAGCTTTTTACTGAGAGGTATAGTGAGTATTTTGCAGACCTCACTTTTTGTCACAAACTTTTGAAAATTGAAAAAAGAAAAAAAAAAAAAATTTTTCTTGTCTTTATTTTCAAAAACAAATGAGACCTGCAAAATACTCACCATGCCTCTCAGCAAATAGCTTGGGGTGTCTACTTTCCAAAATTGGGTCATTTTGGGGGGTTTTGTGCTATCTTGGAATTTTATGGCCTTCGAAAGTAGTGAGGAGTGAGTGAAATCAAAAATTTACGCCCTTAGAAATCCTGAAGGCGGTGATTGGATTTCGGGGCCCCGTATGAAGCTAGGCTCCCAAAAAGTCCCACACATGTGGTATCCCCGTACTCAGGAGAAGCAGCTGAATGTATTTTGGGGTGTAATTCCATATATGCCCATGGCCTGTTTGAGCAATAAATCATTTAGTGCAAAAAAAAAATAAAAATTGTCACTTTCCCGCAACTTGTGTCAAAATATAAAATATTCCACGGACTCAACATGCCTCTCAGCAAATAGCTTTGGGTGTCTACTTTCCCAAATGGGGTCATTTGGGGGGGGGTTTGTGCCATCTGGGCATTTTATGGCCTTCAAAACTGTGATAGGTAGTGAGGAGTGAAATCAAAAATTCCGGGGCCCCGTACGCGGCTAGGCTCCCAAAAAGTCCCACACATGTGGTATCCCCGTACTCAGGAGAAGCAGCTGAATGTATTTTGGGGTGCAATTCCACATATGCCCGTGGCCTGTGTGAGCAATATATCATTTAGTGACAACTTTTTGAAAAAAATTTTTTTTTTTTTTTGTCATTCAATCACTTGGGACAAAAAAATAAATATTCAATGGGCTCAACATGCCTCTCAGCAATTTCCTTGGGGTGTCTACTTTCCAAATTGGGGTCATTTGGGGGGGGGGGGGGGTTTGTACTGCCCTGCCATTTTAGCACCTCAAGAAATGACATAGGCAGTCATAAACTAAAAGCTGTGTAAAATCCAGAAAATGTACCCTAGTTTGTAGACGCTATAACTTTTGCGCAAACCAATAAATATACGCTTATTGACATTTTTTTTACCAAAGACATGTGGCCGAATACATTTTGGCCTAAATTTATGACTAAAATTGAGTTTATTGGATTTTTTTTATAACAAAAAGTAGAAAATATCATTTTTTTTTCAATATTTTTAGTCTTTTTCCGTTTATAGCACAAAAAATAAAAACGGCAGAGGTGATCAAATACCATCAAAAGAAAGCACTATTTGTGGGAAGAAAAGGACGCAAATTTGGTTTGGGTACAGCATTGCATGACCGCGCAATTAGCAGTTAAAGCGACGCAGTGCCAAATTGTAAAAAGTGCTCTGGTCAGGAAGGGGGTAAATCCTTCCGGGGCTGAAGTGGTTAAGCTATATATATGAGTTTCTTTTTTAATTTAATTACTGAAATAAATATACTTATTGATATTCAAATTTTTTGAGATGCACCTGTATATGCATGTGAGATAAGGGACCTTAGATAACCAAGATTCATGAGGTCAGAGACTGATAGGAATATACAGTATGTAAAGTTTGGCTTAAATTGTTGGTGCTATATAATTATGTGTATTAAATAAATGATAAGCTGCCTACAGATCAAATGTGCTTCTTGTGCATGACCTCAGAAGTTTCTCAAACTGTTCTTAAATGCAAGCACACAAGCTTTTTATGTGCCAATTTACGCGCTTATTTGTCTGTTTATGGTTTAACTATAGAAATTTGGTGATTTTCTACTAGAGGGAGCAAATATATATATATCTATATATATATAGATATCTATATATATCTGTATCTCTCAAAAACACTCTATGGCCTTTAGAGGAGTTAATCATAAGCTTGGCTCAAGGTTTCTCTTGCTTCCAGCTAATTTCTCTGTTCAATGAAATGTGTGCTCTACACTGCCTCTGTAAGGTGCATTAGACAATTATGATGCAAAACTTGGATAATTCAAACTAAATATGAGCTGAAAACGCATTAGCAGAGGTTGCTGGCTTTAAAATCCACATCAGTATTTCTGGGGATATAGACACCTAAATCGCTGAACTAGGTTCTCACCTGGTTATTGCTCCTCTAATGTAATAGACAGTCTCTCTGACCAGTAAAGAAGCAGGAAGGGTGGGATGAAGCTTGATATGAAAAGGAAAAGCTGAGATTGCAATCTATTGAACATTTTGGCATGCAGCTTTCGCTGAAATTAACCTCCTTTTATGTAATGTTTTACATACATGTTTAGTTTGGATTTCTAAGGTTTTCACTTCTGTATGTTAAAGCTTGAGTGTATAAAACTGAAAAGTGGATCAAAAATTGTATAATGGCAGGCATATAAAAGGGCAAAAACACACACAAATAATTATTTAAAAATGAACTACTTTATTAAACATGTATTACGCTAAAAACACACAAACACAAATAAACACAAATAGAGCCAGTATGATGTCATGTAGAACCCCATAAAGTGTCACTAAACCGCATCATAAGCTATCAAATGGTGTATTTTACATGCTGTTCATACTCACTGTCGCTATGAGATTGCTTTTCTGTATTCTACAAACAAACTGGTTGGTCCTGCTTTTCTCTATTTCCCCATCCCTTGTCCCCAGTTCAGCTAGGAATTTTGCAGAGCAGTGTTGGCAGCTCTGCACATGCTCAGTTTTCAGTGAGTTTCTATGCTGAGCATTCCCTCCCTTTTACATCTGAGCAGCCCATGTGGCTATATAGTCGCACATGTGGATGTATACACAGCGGTAAATGACAGCCCACCCCCCTCCCTCCACCCCAGCTAAAGACATTTCCACATTACATGTAGATTAATGGAGAAACCGCCTCCCTCTTATTCTAAGACACAGGCTGGGGGAATGTGACACAAGCCTGTGACTGGAAGAAATCTTCCCACACCATCGTAATGCCAAAAAAATAGATTTGCTTTCAATATATATTTGTATAACAATTTGATATAATTTATTTTTACTCTGTATCCTAAGGGCTTTTTTATTTTTTTTTTGAACATGTGACCAGCAGAAGAGGACTAGAAGCTCCTCCTGCTTATGTTTTCCTGCATACAGGCTGGGAAAAATCTAGGTCACTTGACAGCTGTATATCGATGAGGAAGAAGGTTTTTTTCTTAATTAAAATAATTGGTGTCAATCATCCATTTATAGAAATAGAAAGGACCATGTAAAGTAAACAGTGTGTGTTTAGCGTGGTAAACAGAAAAGTGCAGCGCTAAAATACATATATGATATAAGCAAAAGTGAAATTCCACCATGTGACTATGACATGAATCAGTGAACATAAATTGTCAAATCAACAAAAAGCATAAATTACAAATGCATGTGAAATAAAAAATAGAGAAGGATCTGAAAAAGATCTGAAAAAAGTCCAAACAGATATATTTAATCCACAAGTAGATATAAAGCACCCATCCAGGAAAAATGTGACAAAAATGCCAGTAGATGATCCACCATGAAGTGAGTAAGTAGAATCTGCTTACTGGACGGCAATGACTGCTATTACGGCAGTCTCGCCCAGCATAGGGATTAAGGTCTCCCAAAACCAGTGTGTGTTTAGCGTCACTTTAAAATGGCATAGGCTGGGGAATTGGTTATGGTCTAGATAGTGTAGTTCCAATGTCTAAACGCATTTTGAGACTTCGTCTCTTCTTCAGGGTCATCCCAGGAACCTTGGCATTTAAAAATGGACACTCCTCAATACCAGTTAAGGATACAGATATCAATATGAAACCTGTTCATCACTTACAACTCTCAGGAGTATGGTCAAGGATCACATGTAAGGACAGTGGTGGCCCGTCCATATGGGGCGCCACCCTCCTAATCCATGCATCCGGCCCCTAACCTACATACAGGGTGTCGGATGCATGGATTCCAATGGGGTTTTGTTGTGTTTTTTATTTTTTGAAGCACATGATTGGAGCCTGAGGCTGCTTGCGGCGACCGCCGCATTCCCGTCCATGGGGGGGGGGGGGGGGGTTGGTTGTGGATGGTGTTAGTTTCACCAGATGCCACTGTGTAAGGATAAAACCTGTGTGTTTGCAGGCTTGGATAAACAATTTAGAGACAGATTAGAAACATTTAACAAACAAATTATCGCTTCTAAGGAATCAAAAATTGTAAGGACAAAAAGGCCTTTGTGAAAGGCCAAGCATGCAGTTGGGGAAAAACGCCTAATTAACAGACATAGAAAACTCATAGGCTCTATCCTTTAAGTGTGATCCTTCACTATACTCCTGAGTGTTGTAAGTGATGAACAGAATGTTTCATATTGATATCTGTACTGGTATTGATCAGTGTCCACTTTTGAATGCCAAGGTTCCAGGACTGTCCCTGAAGTAAAGCCTCAGTCTCGAAATGTGTTTGGACTATACTATCTGGACCATAACCAATTCCCCTGTCTCTGCTATACTAAGGGGTTTTGCATTATATGATATGGACAACTGACTGTTTGATCATTTGGTTATTGTTCACATCTTAATTATGAGCCTGAGTTTTCTATGTGTTTTTAGCTTAATACATGTTTAATAAAGTTGTTTCTTTTTATAATCGTGTGTTTGCCCTTTAACATCCCTGCTACCCTTCATTTTTTTTAAATCTAAATTTCCTCTTGAGATAGGCACTGAATGATCTTCGCTAACCATTTTACATTTAAAACTGAAAAGTGAGAAACTCTGCACTCAGCGCATAAACATAACATTTACAAATAATATTCAAAATCAAAGAAACGCTACTCACCAAATTATCACGAAACAAGATATATGGTTTCAAGTGAAATAATGTTGCGCTATACCTTTTTAAGGTTACATGAAGAGAAAAAAAAAAAAAAGCAATTTTCATGTGATTCTCGTAGATAAAGTGCATCACCATCATAAACTTAGAGAAACTCCAGTCTTCTGAGTAAAAAAATACAATTCAGCAAGTTCAAAAACTGTAGCTGCTGACTTTTAATAGTCACTCGCTTTTCCCACGATCCAGTTTCGTCATCACCTGGGCTAGTTCTTCACTAGGGTTTAGGTTCCTGGCGCCGGCATCTTAACTGTGGGCACCCAGCCATGACAGCTGGCGGCTTCACTGCTGGGTGCACATGCATGAGATGCGATGTGCATTGTGAATGGTCCCGCAGTCTTCTGGGACCTGTGACGTGTCCCAGATGACTGCAGGGGGGTAGAGGGATAGGAGAACTTCCACGCCGATCCACTATTTAACTATTATCACTGGCACAGGAAGTGAGGGGAAATCTTCCGATGTAGACATTTGTTCTTGCATTAACTTGAGTGGAGGTTTCCTTTCACTTTGTTGTGATTTTCAATCATTTCCTTTTGTGTCTCAAGTAAAGACAATTCCTCTAATGGTGTCCCCACTGTCTTTTGCTCTCGCATGTTTGGGATTTACAGCAAGAAATGCTTTTTGTGTATCTCTAGGTGCTTGCAATATTTCATAATGTTTATAATGTTTTTTTCTGTTGTACTCTCTTATGCATAACAGACACCCTGGCCACCTGGTACAGAATGTGTCGCTAACTACGACTTTGATGGGAAAACGGACCAAGATCTTCCATTTACTAAAGGAGAGTTCTTGACCATTGTTGCTGTGACCAAGGTGAATAGATGTAAAAAGATGGAACAAAAGGACACTAAGCCTTACTGGATAGTGCTAAACCTAAAAACTGTACTCTCAAGAGATTTTCAATAGCAGCACAACTATTTCAGACATGGCTAGGTATATAGTAAGGATTAGCTCATGCACAGGAGTAGTCTTTGTGACAGTTGAGCAGATTTTCATGCTTGCTTAAAAGTTTGTAGATGATTATTTCAATAAAATGGCACCAATTAGGTGCAAACCAAGGGTCTGTAGGGAAAGGGCAATTGAAAAAAGGATGTAGGAGTTTGAGAACTTTAAACCAGAATATGCTCAAAGCAGTATTAATTCCAAAACCAAAAATGTATTATATTGCAGCTTAACGACCATTAGATGTGTTGCCTGCATTAGTTTTCTATTTTTTGCCCTTTTCCCTATGCTTTCTTTTGGTGATCAGCCCAGTAATACACCTCCTGTATTAGTGAGACACAACTCTGGAGGAATGAGCATAGGAGGCACATCAGACAGCAGCATTGTTAATCTGGTTTAGATACACTAACAAATTTAAGCCAAGACCAGCTCACACTTTATACTGTTATCAGTTACAGCAAACAGTGTTTTGGGATAAAGGCTTTGCATGAATAAATAAATGCTGATCATTTTAATTTTTAATCACCCCTGCCCGTGTTAAGTGGTTTGTCTCATCCATGTAAACTGATGCATTCTGCTGGAGAGCTTGTGAAAAACTGACTTGCTGGCTGGATCACCAGATGAATATGGCAGGTAGATAGCCTAAAAAAGGAACCTAATACAGCCCTCACATCTATGACTTGGTAAGCTGCAATATAATGTTTTCTTTTGGGTTTAATACTGCTGTAACATTGGACACCTGATATGCAGTGCACCACTTGCTTCGTTGCAGCCCCTGAAGCATGCAAGTAAGGGAGGGATGAAGGTGTGCCGATTATCTGTATGAAACCATGTACTACAAAGAGACAACCTTATTCATCAGAAGTTGTTTATAGAGCATAAGAAGATTGTGGACCAGGTTTGTTGCCAGTCCTCCTTGGATTTGGTGTATGAAAATACATTTGAACAGGCAAAGCCTATACACTCATACAGTACCTACAGATAAAGGTCATATACTTGAACAAACTGCACGTACAATTGACATGGTGTCATGGTGTATTTTATTCTCATTATTTTAGATCTTTTAATTCAAATAATGACAGATGAGTCATCTGAAAAAAATAAGTTTACTCCCACGTTTGTCACCACTTCAAATCCATGAAATTAGAATCTGGTTGCAGATTGGGTGCCAATGAATAGAACTACATAGAGTATGCAGACGGTCTTATTTAATTTTTGGAAATATAGGGTCTGGTGTTCTTTCCTATTGACCTGTGTGGTGCCTCATGCCAAGTTTTAAAGAGCTCCCTCAGAAGGAAGGTTGTGGATGCCCAATGAGTCCGGCAAGGATTTAAAATCAGTAAAGAAACTGATATACAGGGGGCATAGATTTCAAACAACTGATAATTTATCCAGTGCTGGCTGATTAAAAAAAATCAGTCCAAGAGCTGACAGTTTGATGCTAAAAGAAGTCTCCAGCAACTCCGAAATTTATTCACAAGATTTGCAGGTAACATTTTCTATACTTTGTGTCAAAATGCATGTATCGGCAATCAGAAAATGATTGCTTGGTTTTAAACTGCTTGGGAGATGTTGTCCAAAAAGAACATTAACCACTTACCCACTGGGCAATTAAACCCCCTTTCTAACCAGACCAATTTTCAGTTTTTTGCACGCTCACATTTTGAATGACAATTGGTCATGCAACACTGTACCCATATGAAATTTTTGTCCTTTTTTTCACACAAATAGAGCTTTCTTTTGGTGGTATTTAATCAGGGCTAGGTTTTTTTTTTTTTGCACTATAAATGAAAAAAGACTGAAAATTCTTTAAAAACAAATGCATTTTTCTAAGTTTCTGTTATAAAATTTATCAAATTAGTAATTATTCTTCATAAATTTTGGCCAAAATTTATACTGCTACATATCTTTAGTAAAAATAACCCAAATCAGTGTATATTATTTGGTCTTTTGTGAAAGTTAGTCTACAAGCTATGGTGCAAATCACTGAAAATTGATCACGCCTGATGTACTGATGTCATTTTGAGACCCTAACAAGCCAGGACAGTACAAATACACTCCAAATGACCCATTTTTAAAAAGTAGACATTCCAAGGTATTTAGTAAGAGGCATGATGAGTTTTTTTTTAAGTTGAATGAATGAATGATTTGTAAAGCGCTGCAAATGCGAACTGAATCGCCTCAAGACGCTAAATGCGTTTAGTGTTGTCAGCTTCTAGAAGAGGAAGGTCTTGAGTTTTTTCCTGAAGGCCAGATGGTTTTCTTCCATGCGGATGTGGGTTGGAAGAGCGTTCCATAGCCGAGGTCCTTGGACTGCGAATCTTCGCTCTCCCTTTGCTTTGTAGCGGTATTTGGGAATGAGGAGGAGGTTTTGGTTAGATGATCGAAGATTGCGATTGGGTGTGTAGTGTTTCATGTTCTCTTGGAGGTATTGAGGAGCGTTTCCTTGTATGCATTTGTGGGTGAGGCAGAGGGTCTTGAAAGTAATCCGATTCTTTACGGTTAGCCAATGTAGGTTCCTTAGGGGTGCGGAAATGGACTCCCAGGGTTTTTTCCTGTTAACAGTCTTGCCGCCGCGTTTTGGATGACCTGTAGGCGCGCAAGCTGATATTGGGGTTAATCCTATGTAGAGCGAGTTTGCGTAGTCGAGTCGGGAATTGATGATTGTTCCAACTACTGCTGCTTTGTCCTCATCTGGGATGAAGGGGATGAGTCTACATAGCAGGCGGAGGAGATGGTGAGATCCGCTAACTACTGATTCTATTTGTGCATCCATTGTCATTTCTGAGTCAAAGATAACTCCAAGGTTTTTGGCTTTGGTGCTTGGAGAGAGGGTTTGTCCCAAGATGGTGGGAGGTGTCCACGGAGTCTTGGTTTTGGAATTTTGGTTAGCGTGTAGGAGAAGTTCTGTTTTTGAACCGTTGAGTTTGAGGGAGCTAGTCATCCAGTCATCTATCAAAGTGAGGCATTTCTCTAATTGCTGATGGTGGTCTTTTTGTCCGGTAATGCGAAAGTACAGTTGGGTGTCATCAGCGTATGAGTGGAAGCAGAGGTCTGATTTTTTGATGATTTTGAGCAGTGGGTGGATGTAGATGTTGAATAGCACTGGTGACAAGTGTGAACACTGAGGGACTTCACAGGAGATTGTGCAGGTTTCAGATGTGAATGCTCCTGGTTTCACTGTCTGAGAGCGATTCTCTAAGAAGGATGCAAACCATTTTAGACCAGAATCTGTGACTCCTGCTACTTCTGTGAGGCGGACAAGTAGAGTATTGTGGTCCACTGTATCAAATGCTGCACTGAGGTCTAATAGTACCAGGAGACATGATTCTCCGTCATCTGCTGCTTCAAGAGCATCGTCCCATATTTTGAGAAGTGCTGTTTCTGTGCCATGGCCTGGGCGGAAGCCTGATTGTAGAGGGTCCAGGAGTTGGTGTGTGTCCAGGTGGCGTTGTAGCTGTTGTACTACCGCTTTCTCCATAATCTTGGAGATGGTGTTGAGGCTTGTTATCGGTCTGCGGTAGTTAGGGTCCTTGGGGTCGAGATTGGGTTTCTTTAGTAGGGGTTTGACGATACCTTGCTTGAGGGTGGTTGGCACAATCCCTTCTTTGAACGACTGATTTATGAGGTGTGTTATAGTAGGGGCCAAGATGTTGGAACACTCTTTCAGGAGTTTTGTGGGAATGATGTCATTTGGTGATGTGCTGTCTCGAAGGCTTCTCATAATGTTTCTAGTCGTGTAAGTGGTGATCGGGGTCAAAGAGAAATCTGGTGGTTGTGTGATGTTTGTGTCGATATCCTCTTCTTGCTTTGGTTGGGTGAGGTAGGTTGTTTTTTTCTGTTGAATTGATTTCCGAATGTTGTCGATTTTGTCGATGAAGAAATTTGATAACTCATTGCAGAATTCTTGAGTATCATTTGCTGGGGGCTCTAAGCAGGTTGGGTTCATTGACCGGGCGACTATTTTGAAAAGTTCCCGCGGCCAGTTTTAGGCAGTTGAGATGGTGTTCGAGAAATGTTCTTTTTTGGCTTTGAAGATTGCTTTGTGGTATTTCACTGTGAGTACTTTGTAGTTTGTATGGTTTTCCTTGGTAGGATTTCTTCTCCATGCTCTTTCAGCTCTTCTACGTTCTTGCTCGAGCTAGAGACGCGATAGGGTCTTGGGTAGAGTTTGCCCAGAAAGTACCAGAAAGTTTTTGGTTTTCAGGGTGTGCATTGAAATGAATTCAGTGAGTGGTGTAAGGAGATTGGTCTTTGGTCCTGGTGGTCTGTAGCATAGTAGTATGCGAATGGTGTCTTGGGGTGTTTGAAGACGCAGGGAGAGTGTCTCCATGAAAGGCACTAAGTTCTGTAAAGTTGGTTTGGTGAACACAAGGTGCGATTTGAAGATCACTGCTAGGCCTCCTCCTTTTTTTCCCTATTCTATGCTCAGTTAGGATGCTGTAGTTCTCAGCCATCAATTCAGTTAGGATGCTGTAGTTCTCAGGCATCAATTCAGTTAGGATGGTGTTGCAGTCGGATGTTAGCTAGCTTTCTGTAATGAAGAGGCAATCTATGTTGATCCAGAGGAAGGTGAAAAACCCCTAGCTGAGCTGGCCAATAGCTACAGCAGAGGAAAAAATTCCTTCCTGACCCCCCCAAGGGGCGATCGGACTTGAGGACCCTGGATCAACTGCTAGGGTACCTGGTGGGCTTACCTGTACAGGAAGGTCTGGAGGAAGACTAGGAGGGAAGGGGGGGCAGATAGGTAGAGGGGATGGCCGCTAATTACTGATTAAACTGGTGTTACGGCTGCGTCTTGGAGGATCTATGAAGGACGCTGGTCAGGCCAGAGCCGTGAATATCCTGGTCTCCAGTGTTAACCTGTGCCCCTGCAGTGAGGTCCAGTATAGGAGGGGGTGTTCCAGGTGAAGAGGGCACCGGGGCCCGCTGGACAGGTGTAGGAGGGGCTGGCTGGCCAGAGCTATGCCGCAGTCGTGGTCTGTCCCCCGAGTCTTGCGACTAGAGAAGCGGGGTGATTGGACAGCGGCTGCGGTGGTGCGGGGGGGGGGGGGTTCGGGACCGTGAACAGAGGGGGGTCCGTGGGATGGTGGGTCCTGGTGCAGGCCTGAGAGGGTTGGGAGGGATCGGGTGCCGGTACTAAAATGTTGTGGTGGCAGTCCAGGGATGAGCTCCGGGTGGAAGGTAGTGATTGCGGCCGCTCTGGGTGGACCAAGATGGCCGACGGGCTAGGCCCGAGCCGCGGGTTGTCCTGATGCTCGGGCTCCCGGGGTGGCTGTGGTCCCCTCTGTGGATGTTGAGTTGGGCCCAGTAGGATGGAGCACGCGGGCCTGCCGATGGAGGTTGGGGGGTGAGCGGCGGGCCGGTGTGTCCGGTGGGACTGCTCCGGGAGGCTGACGGCTTGGATCAGCGTTCCTGAGGCTGTGATGGCATGGTGGAGCGGTTAGAGTGGGCTAGGCGGAGCTGGCGGGAAGGGTCCGGGGATCCCGTTCATGTTTCTTGTCCACGTAGCTGGGTGGGGGGGGGGTCCCGGTAACAATGCAGCTGGGAGTCCGGGGATAGTCCTGGATGAATGGAAGGCTGCGTGGCCGGATGGCCGGAGCTACTAGAAGCCGGAGCTTCACACGCACGTCTGCTCTCTCTTTGCAGTTGTAATTTTTTTTTCCCACAATTCTTTGCAAAATGAAGATTTTCTTTCTTTTTTTTTTCACAAAATTGTCATATTAACAGGTTATTTCTCACACACAGAATATGTATACCACAAATTGCACCCCAAAACACATTCTACTCCTTCTCCTGAGTATGGCGATACCACATGTGTGAGACATTTATACAGTGTGGCCACATACAGGGGAGCACCATCAGGTGTTATAGGGACATAAAATACACATTTAATTTCTTGACTACCTCTTGCACTTTTGAAGGCCTTGGAGCACCAGGACAATGGAAACGCCCAAAAAATTACCCTATTTTGGAAAGAAAACACCCCAACGTATAATCTATGAGGCATAATGAGTCTTTTGAACACGTCATTTTTTTCCACAAGTTTTTGGAAAATGAGGAAAGAAAATGAAAATATATATTTTTTTTTTTTGCACAAAGTTGTCAATTTATACAAGAGTTCTAACACATAGCATGTACACACCAACATTACACCCCAAAATAGATTCTCCTACTCATTCTGAGTATGGAGATTCCACATGTGTGAGACTTTACCACAGCCTGGCCACTTACAGAGGCCCAACATGCAGGGAGCACCATCAGGTGTTCTAGGGGCATAGATTTCAAATCTAATTTGACTACCTATTACACTTTTGTGAGGCACTGTAGTGGCACTGATGGGCACTGTAGTGGCATAGATGAGAACTGATGTGGCGTGAATGAGGCATAAATGAGATGGGGATGGTTGAGCCATTAATGGGGGTGGATGAGCAGTGGGTGGGGGGAAATGAGGATGTCTGAGTATGGAAGGGGATGACTGAGCATGAATCAGGATGGCTGGGGATGACTGAGCATGAATGAGTATGGATGAGGATGACTGAGCATGAATGAGTATGGCTGGAGGAGTGCTGGAATTGTCACAGTTCAGCGCTGTGGGCACTACAGATCCAGCCCACAGCGCTGCTGCAACCGATCTCTCCCCTCTCCCCTCTCCTCTCACACTGTACCGATCAGTACAGAGTGGGGAAGAGCTAAGCCAGGCATGCGCCGGCTTGTTTACAAGTAATCGCTCCGTCATTTGACGGAGCGATCACGTGGTAAAGGGCCAGTGTGACCAGCCCTTTACCATCATCCGTGATGAGCTGGGTCCTCTGGACCCGGCCGTCACAGATATTCCCAGGTGTGCGCCCAAGGGGGCACGCGAAAGCTAGATTCTGGGAGGACGTCATAGTATGCCCTCCCAGAGTTTTCGAGCCGCGCTATAGCCATCGTTTGGCTATGGCACAGTGGTTAAGTAGTTAAAAAAAGACTACAGTTTGCTGTTGAGGATATTGGCAAAGACCAGGCCTTCTGGATTAATGTGCTGTGGACCGATGAATCCAACATAAAGTTGTTTGGCTACAATAACAGTTTGCCACAAACTGAAGATGGTATTTTAGGGGAAGAACACACCAATTGTGAAGCATGATGCTAGAAATATTATAGTTTGGGGTTGCCTTTCTGCTTCAGGACCTATGCAGCTTGCAGTCATCGAGTCGGCTATGAATTCTGCATCGTATCAAAGTGTGCTTGATGGGCATGCGAGGCCATCTGTCCAAAAGGTAAAACTGAACCAGAAATGGAATAATGAACTTGATGATGAATTAACCGCTTGCCGCCCACCTACAGTAGTTGTACTGCGGGCAGCAGCTGTAGGCCAGGGTGACATACTGGTACGCTATGGCTTTTCTTCCAGGTTTGGACATAACACAAGTTTGGCAGCCGATTTTGTCTGAAGTCAGCTGATTGGCTGTGGCCAATCACACACAGCTTTCTGTGTTTACAAAAACACAGAACTCTGTGTATTGTGAACAGCAATCTGGCTTTTTTGCTGGGAGAAGAAAACAGACAGATAATTAAGTAAAAGCAGCACACATTGCACATGGTTAGGTGTGGACAGTTAACCCTTTGATTGCCCCTAGATGTTAACCCCTTCCCAGGGGGTGTCATTAGTACAGTGACAGTGTATAGTATCAGTGTCCCTCCTAGCCAACATCTGCAAGCACCAGATTGCTGCCACACTATCAGTCCCACTATAAGATGTTGATCACCGCCATTACTAGTATAGTGTCATAGCTGCGTAAATTCCAGTGTATATATACACCATAGCTTGTAGATGCTATAACTTTCGCACAAACCAGTTAATATACACTTATTGGGATTTTTTTTTTACCAAAGATATGTAGCAGAATACACTTTGGCCGAAATTCATGAAGACATTATGAGGTTTTTTTTTTTTTATGTTTTATAACACAGTAAAAATATTGTGTTCCCCCAAAATTTTCTTTTTTTTCATTTATATCGCAAAAAAAAAAACAGTGGCGATCTAATACCACCAAAAGAAAGCTCTGTATGTGTGAAATTATAGCATTTTCATTTGTGTACAGTGTAGCATGACCGAGCAATTGCCAGTTAAAATAGCACAGTGCTGAATAGAAGAAAAATGCTCTGGTCATGAAGGGGGTGAAACCTTCTGGAGCTCAAGTGGTTACAGAACACTAGCAAATCCACTTGGCTTAAAGTGGTGTTCCGGCCGAAATTATAATTTTAAAAATAAAAATACCCCTATAATACACAAGCTTAATGTATTCTAGTAAAGTTAGTCTGTAAACTAAGGTCTGTTTTGTTAGTTTATAGCAGTAGTTTGTTATTTTATAAACTTACAGCAGGCCGTGACCATCTTGAGTGTGGGCATCTGAAGCCAGACTGTATTTCTTCCTGGATCTCATCCTTGCAGATCTCGCACATGCTCAGTGCAGCACAAGCAGTGTAATAGGTTTCAGGTCAGGTTTCCATAGCAACGGCAGTTTCAGAGGAAGTTGCCGCCCCTTCCCAGAAGGCATTGCAAACAGGAAATAATGCGATGGGCCGCGGCCAGGGAGCAGGAAGTGAAAAATGAATACAGCAGATATACAGTAGGTGCTGAGAAAAAAAATTTAAAAATATCCAATTTGTTTACAGTGCACAGTTTAGTGAGGGATGCTGAAGAGTTGTAAAAGTGGGTGGAACTCCACTTTAAAAACTAAGAAATAGAGGGTTACTGACCGACTTAGTCGAAGCCCTGATTTGAATTCTATTGAAATATTGTAGGAGGAATTATAACAGGCAATTCATGCACGGAACCAAGAAACCTCTTGAAAGTAATTGTGCATGGAGGAATGGTCAGAGATGTCAGAGTAGTGGGCAGTTTTTCAAAATTTACAAGAAGTAATTTCTGTTAAAATTGGCCAATAAAAGGAGGTTCTGAGGCCATGTGAGTAAAGTGTGCCATTATATCTTTTTATTTAGAAAAACAATCTTGTTTTTTTTTTTATTCAAGTATATCGCCTTCATCAGTATAAGTTTGCCTGTTCAAATATGTTGGAAAAAATGTCAACAATGCCCATGTACTTCGTTTTTACATGACTTTAACTTAAAAACTGAAACATACATATTTGTGATACATTATTTAATAGACTTTTTTCATCTATAATTAAAGCCTAGCTCCGGGAAAGGCTGTGCTTGCGTGTGTAGAGCTTGAGTCACAACCTGCGATTGCTGGACACGTGGGTTTTCGTGCAATACACATGGGGCAGCCCATTCATTTGAAAGAAGTTCCTGCACCTTTTTTGAGTGTAACGCTTGATGTGGTTTTAACTGGCGCTTGCTGGCCACGTTTGGGGAGCCATTGATGTTTAATGGCACCGCTAGTGCAACTGTGACCAGGGATAATTTTTAAAGTGGTTGTAAACTCTCCCCCACAACTTTATCCCATGTAAATCAGCATAAAAAACCCTAATGAACACTGCTTGTAAATATCTCCTTACTTGCTTAGTATTGTTGTAATCCTTTTTGTTCTTTAGAATGATTTCACTGGAGCTTGCCCATATCTCCCCTGATTTACGGCACACTCTGTGTGCTTGTCTGTCTTATTCCTACGGCACAACACTGAAATCTCACAAGACTGCATAATCACTGAGAGCTTCCTACTACACCCCATGTGACCATGTGACATCACATGGAGTGTAAACCTGGGCATCGGACAGCATTACTGCAGTCTTATCAGCTGAAGCTGATATGACTGAAATAGGCAAACACTAGCTAATTGGCACAAGTAAATACTATGAAAAAAAAAACGAATGAAACTACTATGAAAAAAGAAACGTTAGATTGAGAAGGAGGCTTGGTCAACAGTACAGGAAGTGCTCAATGTAAGGGCGGAAATGCACTCTACTGTGGACTCAGAAAACAATACTTAAGATGGCGCTCCCTTACCCCCTGGAAATGTTTTTTAAAGTTTCTTTAAACACCAACTAATGTGCGATTTGGGCTGGATTACAGTGGCTATAGTTTGATAATTACTTATTATAATTGACTAAATGAAAAGAAGCATCAGAATGGGAGAGTTTACTTCCTCTTTAAGTTTCCTGTAGTCTTGGCAAAAAATGATATCCTGTAAAGAAGATGGGTAGGGAAGGCGGGTCCTAATTTGTTTAAATTATGACGGTTTAAAGCGGAGTTCCACCCAAAAGTGGAAGCTCTGCTTATCTGACTCTGTCCCCACTTCCGGGAGATCGCGGTGCGATCACTCGTAAGTTCGGCCCTCCTCCTCCTTCCCCCGCTGCCGGGCTGTTCAGAAAGTGCAGCGTGCTTCGCGCATGTGCAGTAGGGAACCGGCTGTATAACCGCAAGGCTTCACTGCCGGGTCCTCTTAATACGTATGGCAGGGACGGCAGCATCCTAGAGTCGATGGAAATATCAACTGCAGTGCCGACATCGCTGGATTCCAGGACAGGTAAGTGTCCTAATATTAAAAGTCAGCAGCTGCAGTATGTGTAGCTGCTGAATTTAAGCTTTTTGCTGGGAGGGTGGACCTCCTCTTTAAGGGAATTTTGAAAGGAGAATTTTATTCTCTCCATTAAAGTTTAATCCTGCTCTAACATATTAGTCAGACTCCCTTTGCTTAGAGAGTGTAGAAATCTGTTTTGAAATCTAAATCTAATGTGCTTTTCTAATTACGAATTTATTCACCAAAACAATAATTTGGTGTTTGCTGCAACATTGTACAAATTGTGTCCTGTGCTGTCTGAGAAAGTGTGGTATTCCTCCTTGCAGTATGTCACCAAGTTATTTTAGTTAGCTCTATGATAGTGTTTTTGATTAAGACTACAAGTGTAATTTAGGTAAATGGTCAATTGCAAAAACTTTGTACAGTTTCTTTAGCACAGTTGTGTTTATTGAGAAGCTACACATTTAAAAAATATCTTTTATCTTTTACAGGATCCAAATTGGTACAAAGCAAAAAATAAAGTGGGGCGTGTTGGATTTATACCAGCCAATTATGTTCAGAAAAGAGAAGGTGTTAAAGCTGGGACCAAGCTCAGCCTAATGCCGTGAGTACCAAAAAGAAACTCCTTGTTAACCACTTTTAACCTACCATTTTATACTTCATATCTGCATGCTGCCTTGTATTGGTCAGGAAATGTCTGTGCATTCTCCTGCTTAGGCTGCTATAGTTCTGAGACACTGCTTAGAACTTCATATAGACAACGTTGTAGCAAGACAAAGTTTTCGTTTGACCTGATTTGCCTGAAACAAGTTTTGGGTGTTATCACACAGAGTTCAGTGACTACTGAATTAAAGTGGTTGTAAACTTTAGACATGAAATATGAACAAAGCAAATCTCTCTATAGTGTGTACTTGTCTCAATCCAGAGCACTAAGTGTCATTTCTGTCTGCTGCCTCTTTCCTCTGCTATCCACATGAATCACTTCTGACAGGTGTTCCTGACATCTAGAGAAAAAAGGACAGGGAAAAGAGTTCCAGCTGATTGACAGCCTCTGCTCTGTTCCTGTGTGTAAATGGGGGTGGGGGGTTGTCTCTTCCCTCCAGTCAGCACTCAGAGCTCTCTTCACTGAGCTCTGCAGAGTGTAACGTCAGCTCTCTGCCCCATTTTTTTTCCTGACAACTCAGGTAAGCTTTATAAATTCTGCACTTTGAATGGAGGTTAAGAGAAGACTGCAGGTAAACGGGTATAACTAGGAGGATTTGTGTCATCTCTGTATCATCGGAGGCCAGTCACTTCACTGAGTATATGTAAGTGTTTACAACCACTTTAACAGATGACCATATGACCTAAGCCAAGCCTTCACTGTAATGCGAGGAAAGCAGGCTTTTTTCTTCTTCATACAACGTCAGCACTGGATTAAATTACTTCTTTATTGGATGAAAGTATGGAAAGTTTACAATGCTTTTTTCCCCTCCGTTATTAATTCTGTATGTATGGTGGCAATTTATGTCTTGTTTATGTATGCGTGTATTGACAGGGTTAGGGGATTATTTGCCGAAGAGGCAGGTGTCCTTTCCATTGAGGTTCTGAGGCGTTAAAGGGAACAGAGAAAATTTAAGTTGCTAAAACATGTTACAAGTTTCACATCATTTTCTTATTGCATATCTATTTTTTTCACAGCTGTGTAGACTATCACTTCTGTAGTAGTTATTCAAGCAAGATAAGGTTAAAGTGAACTTTATAGCTCTAGGACTGAAACAGTGAAAATGTTCTCTGAATACCTATATTAACCTTAACCCTTAAGCTTTACCCAACACTTGGGGTACATTTACATTAGCACTCTGAATTGGTCCTGAGCGTTGTTCAGCCCCTTGAGCCAGTTTGTGTAGTGCGAGTGATCCAGACCGCGTCCAGGACAGGTACATTTTGCTACAGTGTTAGTCCAAACCATGCCGGAGCACAGCTCTCCTCAGAGGGCTGTTTAGTAAAACAGGGATCACTGGTCTGGTTAGCAGGGGAGTGTGCCATGAACACTTTCTTAGTAGTGGGTGAGTGGGGATAAACAAACTCAGCTGCAGTTCAGTTTAACCGGCCCAAGTGTGAGTTCACCCCTATAGCGAAAGCCCAGGCTAACTACAATAGTTCCTAAAAATGCTGTCACCCCCCTCCTTACCTACGCTGCATAGCTTGTATAAAATATCAGTGTTTTCCTGTCTGGTCCTGCTACGTGATCCTGCAGCTCCTGTTCTCATGTGTCAGAGAGCAGCTGCTGCAGGGGAGAGGAGGGAGCGCAGAGAACAGATGAGCAGTGGCAGCCGGTTGGTGGTGATACAGCTTCAGAAAGCTGCTGTTGAACGCTTCCTTTACACTGGGAGGCCACAGCTGCTGGATCATGTGACCAGATCAAACAGGATTAAAGGTAGGTATTTACACAGATCTCTTTGATGCAGGCAATAGAATGAAAGCTTTGTATTTTCTGAATGAATGGAGAGGGTGGAGAGGGTGGAGAGTATGTCGACACCGCCCCACCTCTGACCTTATAACTATGTAAAAATATACTATGTCTGGCATTTGTCTGTTTTAAAAGCCTACAAAATTTGTTTGTGTGGCTCTGGGTGTGGTTGTCACCATTTCCTTGTCTTATAACAGAAAAATGAAAATGCTGATAATGGGATTTTGAAGGAAACCGAATACCAAAATTGAATTAAAACATCAATTTTTTTTTTTTTTTTTTTACAATTAAAATGATACCAGGTATATAAATGGACCATCTCCATATACAATTTCATTACACATTTAAAACGCATAATGTTTATAAAACATAATGTTATAACTTCTATGTGTGTTTAATACTGGCGAAAGAAATTACTCCAGTATCTAAAACACACAGAAGTTATAACATTATGTGGTGCAGATCCTATATATAACATAATGGTACAACTTTTATGTGTTTTTCTTACTGGAGAAGTTTCTTATATATTTTAAATGTGTCATGAAACTGTAATATGAAGGTGAGCCATTTATATACCTGGTATCATTTTTATTGTACAAAATAATTATTGATCTTTTAATTCAATTTTGATACTAGGTTGCCTTCAAAATCCCTTCATGAGTATTTTAATTTGTATGTTTTAAAAGCCTTTGCCATGTACAACACTAACACTGAACTGATTAGCTTCACTTTCTGTTTGTACACCCATAGCATAGCTACGTTGTGCATCAGTCAGGAGCTGCAGTCGGTGTTGGCAGTGCCCAAGAATACATTATTCCTTTGGCATGCCCCAGTTTGCACTTTGGATTTTCTCTCATATCCTGTTTTGGCTATTGGACTGGATATGAAGGGAAGCCTTCCCAAAGGGACACAGATGGCAAAAAAAAAACTGACAGGTGTTTTAACTCTTCTTTACTATTTTGCTGTGTGGCGTGACAGTGAAAATCTAGGGACTAATTGTACAGATATAGAAATCCTTTGGAAGGCAAGGCAATTCCCTGCTATGTATTTTTTCTCCGTATTTAGCTTTTTGCTTGGAATTCAGTTTTTAGCATTCTCCTGCATTTACACATTTACAGATGTATGGCCATTTTAAGTGGCATGTACTGTAGAATACATTGTGGCCTTTGTTTAATTAAAAAAAATAAAATTTATATATATATAATGTCTAAACTGCTGGCAACAAAAGTGAGTACACCCCTAAGTCTAAATGTCTGACTTGGGCCCGAAGTGTCAATATTTTGTGTGGCCACCATTATTTTCCAGCACTGCCTGGGCATAGAGCTCACCAGAGTTTTACAGTTTGCCACTGGAGTCCTCTTCCACTCCTCCATGACAACATTGCAGAGCTAGTGGATGTTAGATACCTTGTGCTCCTCCACCTTCCGTTTTGAGGATGCCCCACAGATGCTCACTAGGGTTTAGGTCTGGAGATATGCTTGGCCAGTCCATCACCTTTACCCTCAGCTTCTTTAGCAAGGCAGTGGTCGTCTTGGAGGTGTGTTTGGGGTTGTTATGTTGGAATACTGCCCTGCGGCCCAGTCTCCAAAGGGAAGGGGATCATGGTCTGCTTCGGTATATCACAGTACATGTTGGCATTCATGGTTCGCTCAATGAACTGTAGCTCCCCAGTGCCAGCAGCACTCGTGCAGCCCCAGACCATGACACTCCCCCACCATGCTTTGCTGTAGGCAAGACACACTTGTCTTTGTACTCCTCACCTGGTTGCCACCACACATGGTTGACACCATCTGAACTGAATAAGTTTATCCTGGTCTCCTCAGACCACAGGACATGGTTCCAGTAATCCATGTCCTTAGTCTGCTTGTCTTCAGCAAACTGTCTGCGGGCTTTCTTGTGCATCATCTTTAGAAAAGGCTTCCTTCTGCGACAACAGCCATGCAGACCAAATTGATGCAGTGTGCAGCGTATGGTCTGAGCACTGACAGGCTGATCCCCCACCCCTTCAACCTCTGCAGCAATGCTGGCAGCAGTCATATGTCTATTTCCCAAAGACACCCCCTGAATATAACGCTGAGCATGTGCACTCAACTTCTTTGATCGACCATGCCGAGGCCTGTTCTAAGTGGAACCTGTACTGTTAAACTGCTGTATGATTTTGGCCACTGTCCTGCAGCTCAGTTTCAGATTCTTGGCAATCTTCTTATAGCCTAGTGATGGCGAACCTTGGCACCCCAGAAGTTTTGGAACTACATTTCCATTGATGCTCATGCACTCTGCAGTGTAGTTGAGCATCATGAGAAATGTAGTTCCAAAACATCTGGGGTGCCATGGTTCGCCATCTTTATGTAGAGCAACAATTCTTTTTTTCAGATCCTCAGAGAGTTCTTTGCCATGAGGTGCCATTTTGAACTTCCAGTGATCAGTATGAGAGAGTGAGAGCGATAACACCAAATTTAATACACCTGCTCCCCATTTACACCTGAGACCTTGTAACACTGTCCTCAGGCTCGAATCAGGTGCTTTAAAAAAAAAAAAAAAAAACCTCTTTGAAATCCATGCTTCCGGCATCCTGCATGTAAATTAGGGGCCCGGGTGCATGGATTACGGGAGCGGTCTCCACTGCGCTGTACGCCTGCAGGTCTTTATGCTCAGTTGCCACTACATTTAAAAAAAAAGGGTATATTTTTATAAAGCAGTTAATTTCACTTGTACGAACTATCCGCTGCAGGGGAATCTTCCATGTGTACAGTATATGTTTTAAATTACAATGAAAAATTCACTTGCAGTGAATGTATAAATGTCACATTCACTTCTTTATAAACATGTGCCAAAAAGTGCTTTGCTTCTTTCCACCCAATAACCTTTTTATTTTTGAGTTGTCAAAAAACACTGTTGTAAAATACTTGTACATATTTTTTAGCCTAACCAAAGTCCCCCCCCCCCCCTTTCTTTAAGCACTAGCTGCCTGGGGCAATTTCTTTTAATTTTCACCGTTAAAATCTATTTTTTTTTTTTGCTGAAATTACTTAGAACCCTCAAACATGATATGTTTTCTGACAGAGTCCCTGGGGACTAAAATAGTGGCTGTTGCAGTTTTATATGTCACATGATACTGTATTTGTGTTGTCCTTTATCGAACACAAATTTTCCAGAAAAAATACACTAAAATTATTTTTGGTAAACACAATTTAACACCCAATTTTTGATAAAATCGAAATGATAATGTCGTAATAAAGCAGAGCGCCACAGGGGCGTGGCCTAACGCACCATGTGAGCGGATGTCTTTCTTAGCAGCTCCGTTATCACTTCTGCATAATCCTGTGCAGTCCTGTGTACCTGCCTCTGTATCTTGGCTGATTTCCTACCTGCCTGCTTGGTGAAGGCCCGTGCTCCTTTCTGTGCATTTAGTGGATGGAAAAATGCACGAAGAAGCGCCCCCCCCCCCCCCCGGCCAAAATGAATATCGCCACACGATCCGGACAAGATGGCCGCTGCTCCACAAGCATTCCTTGCATCCACGCCAGAATTGTTTGGGGCCCCCGTTCCACCGGCGCTGCTATCCCAGACCTCCCCCCAGCGAGGATGGCATGGAAGAAGACCCGGAGCCTACTCTGCTGGATGTTCTCAAAATTATCAAGGTAAACCATTCAGATCTTATGGGCAACATGGAGGAGCTTAAACTAGACATAACAATAATGCTCCAGGATATGCACAAGATCCGGGATCAGGAGGACACTGTACACCCTGTCATCCCTGCTCTTAAAACCTGTGGCACCAAAATCAGATCACTGGAAATAAGGTGGACGATTTGGAAAACCGCCTGCACAGAAATAATCTGCAACTGGTGGGCCTCTCTGAGCTGGTTGAGGGGTCTGACCCGTTATCCTTGCTGGAATGCTGGTTTACCCAGGAATTTGGGAAAGACTGCCTGTCCCCTAGCTTTGTCCTGGAAAGAGCCCATAGAGTTACTGGCAGACTGCTCCCTGAAGTTAACCCTTCCAGCTCCATGGTTATCTGTCTACTCAACTACCAGGACATCCTATGCGCTGCTCGCCTGAAAGGGAGCCTCAAGATCAACAACGCAAGGGTGTCCCTCTTCCCTGATTACTCTCCTGTTGTTCGTGCATCGAGGGCCAAATACCAACATGTCAAGCAGCTGCTGCAGGGAAAAGGCATTCAATACTCCATGTTATTTCCTGCCACATCGTGGGTCGTTTACCAAGGTCAGGTGCATTTCTTTCAAACCCCAGTGAATGCTCTCTCCTGGTTTGAATCCCGGCGAACCTGGTCATTTGTCTGACCTGGCACCTGAACTGGGCTTTCCTTTTGATAGTGAATCCTACCCCTACTTTTGTCACTTCCAGCTTCTGGAATCATTGCAGAGACAGGTACTCAAAATTATTTGCTCTGACAAGAGGATTTAGATCTCCACGTGGGAGAATATAATGCTAAGGTTACTTTCATTTTTGATCACTGACTGATCTAACATTTATTCATTGACTTTGGGGTTTAGGCCTGCTCCTTGTTTTTTGGAGCCGGGCAGGGGTCAAACTCGGGTAGAGGTGTTTATTTCAAATGTTCTCCTTTCCCATTGCTTGAGTGTTTGCTGCTATGTGTGTTGTATGTTTGTGTGTGATTCTCTTTTGCCTTGCCTCCTCCTCCCGGTGTGATTGCAGCTGTGTGGGGGCCTACGGTCAGTCCAAGGGGCTGCTAGCCCTTAATATTCTAGGGTTCAATATAATTTTCATTACTCCACCATGTCTAAGGTCTCGTGCATCTTCTGGAATGTGCGGGGGTTAAATTCCAAGTTTAAAAGGGCTTTGTTGTTTGATTTCCTCAAGGTACATAAACCGCATATCCTGTGCCTGCAGGATACACAGGAGACACATTTAACGGGGTATAAGGTCGTTGCTTTCAAAAAGCATTGGGTACTGTGTGGATATCATGCCACCTATTCTAACTTTGCCCGGGGTGTGTCAATTTTAATACGTAAAGGACTAACCTTCTCCTGTGACAGGGTTGTTTTGGATCCAAAGGGTCGATAGATTTTTCTCCTCTGTACAGTATATGCGGTGCCCTTACTACTAGTGGTGGAATATGCGCCCCCCCCCCATTATGGCTGCGGTCTTCAAAGAATTGAGTGTTCCCTTGTCAACTTTACAAAAAATTGCAACCCTCATTGTCGGAGACTTTAACTCGGTGCTTGACCCAAGTCTTGACCTCTTGAAGCCTCTTCACTGTGAATCTAAGTTGTTTGGTCAGTGGTGTGCTTCCTTTGGGTATGTTGACCTATGATGACAGGTGTATTCGTGTCAGTCCCAGACCTACCGTGCTCTTTCCAGGCTAGATTACGCCCTGCTGACATCGGATCTAGCCTCCTCTATTCATGCGGTCTCATATATAGCGCAAACTATATCGGATCAATCTGCCCTTTCAGTAGAGCTGCTATTGGGGCATAGGCCCTTATTTCGGCTGTGGAAGCTCAGCCCACTCTGGATAACACTCCTGATCTGCAGGACCCCATACACCACGATATGTCCCATTACTGGAGGGACAATACGGGGTCTTCCCCAATTGGCTCCACTTGGGATGCCTTTAAGGCGACTTTGCGGGGCTCTTACATCTCCAATATAGCCAAACATAGGAAATCCACCCAGGCTACCCTCCGTACTTTGGAGTCCTCCTTAGAGGCAGCTAGGGCCCAATATACTGCACTCCCCACTCCTGATTCCCATGGGGTATTGGTGGGGGCACATAAAGCCCTTGATCTCCGTAGGCTGGATACCACTCAAAAACTACTATATTTGTCAGCTAGATTACATTAACACAGAGGAAAGAATGGCAAATTGCTGGCATATCTTTCTTGTACAGCATGCACTGATGGGCCTATGTCACAAATTGGACTCCATGATGGATTAGTCTCATTGGATCCTTCGACCATTAACCAGATGTTTTAGGTCCTTTTACGAACACCTATACTCGGCTCCGGCGCCCCCTGCCGAGCTTGAGTTGGCAGGCTTCTTTGAATCTATCCAATTTTCCAAATTGGAGGACTCCCACAGACTTATTTTGTATAAGCCCCTAATGATGGAAGAAAAAGGAGGCCATATAGTCTGTCCCTCCAAACAAGACTCCGAGGTTAGACGGTCTATCTGCAGAGTGGTACAAGCAAGTGGAAGACCTTGCAAAAAAACTACATTTTCTGTTTGAAGCTGCATTGGATGAAGGGGTGCTTCCCGCCTCTTTGTGCAAAGCTTTGATCGTTGTACTCCCCCCGACCAAAGACAAATTATTATGTGGGTCCTATCGTCCAATCTCACTATTAAATAGTGATGTTAAAGTGCTGGCTAAACTCCTAGCTATGAGACTACAGAAGGTTATTCTTCACCTTGTCCATCAGGACCAAACAGGGTTCATGCCTGGTAAGAGCACATACAATAACATCCGGCGTCTTTATATACATATTCATAGGGCGGCCCCTGACCAAAAAAGCAGACTGGTGTTATCCTTGGATGTGCTGAAGGCTTTTGACACCGTTAATTGGTCCTTCCTTTGGGAAACCATGCATCGGATGGGTTTCAGCCTTCACTACATCAATTGGGTTCGCCTGCTCTACACTAACCCTAGGGCCTGGGTATGCACCAACAAGGATATATCTGATGTGTTTTTCTTTACAGAGGAGTACGAGATAGGACTGCTCACTCTCGCTGCTTCTGTTTGCACTGGCCATAGAGCCTCTTGCTCTGGCAGTGCGACGGTAGGTGGCATACGTTATGGTGACCAAATGGAAAAAAATCTCTTTGCTGATGATGCTGTAATTTACCTAGGTGGCTTGGAGCAGTCCTTTGTGTCATTAATGGCGATCCTGGAGGAATTCGGGAAGGTCACTTGGTTACGGGTCGGTTGGGAAAAATCTGTTGTGTTTCCCATTGGCCCTAACCTCGATTACACATATCTAACTCTCTCCAAACTGGTCATTCAGCCCACATTTAAGTATTTTGGGATCCATATAAGGGCACTTTCACACTGCCAGTACCCAGGCGTCGGTGGTAAAGCGCCGGTATATTTAGCGGCGATTTACCGTTGTTTTTGCAGCGCTTTTCGGCCGCTAGTGGGGAGATTTTAACCCCCGCTAGCGGCTGAAAAAGGGTTAAAACTGCCAGCAAAGTGGCACTTTGCTGGTGGTCCGCCAGCGCTGCCCATTTTTTTCAATTGGCAAGGGTGCTTTAGGAGTGGTGTATTCACCGCTCCTACAGCGCTGCAAAGAAGCTGCTTGCAGGACTTTTTTTTACGTCTTGCCAGCGCAGCGCCCCGGTGTGAAAGCACTCGGGCTTTCACACTGGGATTGCAGCTGAGGCTTTTTTCAGTCGCTTTACAGGCGCTATTTTTAGCGCTAAAGTGCCTAAAAACGCCTCACGTGTGAAAGGGGTCTAAATGCAGATCTGTCTACTTATGAATCCCTTAACATAACTCCAATTATAACACACATGAAGACTAGGCTCCGCACCTGGACTTCCTTGCCTCTCAATCTGATCGGCTGTGTGAGCATTTTTAAAATTACATACCTACCCAAATTTTTATGTTTTTCGTGCATCTCCGGTTTTTTAGGCCCCTTTCACACGAGGCGGACTCCGTTTCTACGTAGCCCGCCTCGGTCCGCCGGCTCAGCGGGAGATCAGTCCGTTGATCTCCGCTGAGCCGGCGGATGACAGGTCCCTCTCTGCTCACTGAGCGGGGAGGGGCTTGTCAGGCACCGCTGCCGCCTATGGAGGGATCGGATGAAAACGGACAGCCTGTCCATTTTCATCTGATCTCATCCGATCCGATCCGCCAGCAACGGACCAGGACGTAGAGCCATCCGTCTGCTTTTAGCGGATCGGACCGGGTCGGATGTCAGCGGACCTGTCTCCGCTGACATCCGACGCTCCATAGACTAACATGGAGCGCACGTTCAGGTCCATCGTCAAAACTGACAGGCGGACCTGAACGGTCCAGTCGCTTGAAAGGGGCCTTACTGTTACAAAAACTTTTTTAAAAATTTGACTCGATTTTGTCCACCTTCCTCTGGCAGGGGCACGTCCACATATTACAAAAGCATTTCTCCAGGCTGCTAGAGCAGATGGCGGATTGGCTTGTCCAAATCTAAGGCACTATTATTTGGCATCACAACTTGCCTATGTCTATGAATTGTTCCTGGAGGCCTCCTCATCTTCCTCCACCACTCTGCTGACTGCACTCTATGGTTCTAGGGCCTCAGCTGTGGATGCATTACACAGGTCGATACCTAAACGCTGCTTTCCGATAGAGGTTAGCTGGCTTGCCTGGCATGAGGGTACTAGATCGTTGACAACTTTGGGAGGGGTGTCTCCTAATGCTCCCCTGTGGTAAAATCCCAATTTCTCAGAGCTCCTGGGCCACCCGTACTCCCTGTGGTGGACATGACTAGGGGTTACCCATATCGCTCACATTTTTGTTCATAACATTTTTGCTTCCTTTCAGGAGTTGAAGGCCAGGTATGGAGTGACTAATAAATTATTTTTGAAATACCAGTATCTTTTGTTGCGTCATGCCATCCGGGCACAGTTTGCCAGTTTGACCCAGGAGCTCTCAGAATCACCTTTGGAGGTGCTGTTGTCCTATCCAGATATTGAGAAACCTGTTATGGCAGTTTATTCACGTTTTCAGTCAGCTGGGGTCAATCCCTTCCAGCTAGATCAACGGAAAGGGGAGGTTCTGATTCCTGGTCTGAGAAGGGGTGGGAGGAAGCCTCATTTCCTCTAGGTTAGTCCCCTCTCCCTACAGTTGGAAACACACACAGGGAACACAGTTAACCCCTTTATCGCCCCCTAATGTTAACCCCTTCCCGGCCAGTGACATTTTTACAGTAATCAGCGCATTTTTATAGCACTGATCGCTGTATAAATGCCAATGGTCCCACCAAAAATGCGTCAAAGGTGTTTGATGTGTCCGCCATAATGTCGCAGTCCCGATAAAAATTGCAGAACGCTGCCATTACTAGTAAAAAAAAAAAAATAAATAAAAATGCCCTCGGGGGGCTGGCGAGGGGTAGCGAGGCGTGTATGTGTGTCAGTATGAGAAACAGGTTTGGTTGTTAATTGAGTTTGAAAGTTTTTTCCTCCTTTTATAAAACCATAGCAAGGGGTCCTACGCAGTCCCTAGAAAGCAGTATTGAGAACCCACTATATGACTCCCCTCCCCTGTTTGGGAATTGGGGTTTCTGATTCTGATATGTTGTTATGTTGGCCAGGTTGGGCCAGAAGTTCTATTTTACTCATTGTATTTCTGATGTACCCTTATGAAAAGTGTCTGTCAAATTTTTTTATGGAAAAGTCAATAAATACTTAAAAAAAAAAAAAAAAAAAAAAAAAAAAAAAAAGCAGAGCTTCACTCAAAAGGGGGCGTTTGGCTTATTTGCCTACTCCCCAGCCCCCCCATTCACAAAATGCAGCACGCTTCACGCATGCACAGTAGGGAATCGCTGTGAAGCTTCAAAGTGTAATTGTAGTTTGCATATGTGTGCAATTGCATGTGGATGGGGGTGTGTTTTTAATTTAAAAAAATAAATAAATATTTTATTTTTTTTATCATTTAACTTTAATGCTATCACAAGAGGGAAAACAAGTGATTGGGAGAGCTGTTCGGATCACTTTTACTAAACAGCAAATTGCCAGCTGCAGCTGCCATAGTATTTATATAACTGCTTGCATATTTTGTATGGTGGACAACAAGTGGTTACATTCCAGATACTGAGGTTGAAAGTTAATAGTGCATGCATGCTTATGAAGCTATGTTTTGTGGCTTTCTCAATAGGTTTTCCAGCTGCTGTGTAGAATAGACAAGAGGATCCAGGGATCTTTTTGGCCTCTTGGGTTGGTCTCTGCTGGCTGCACAGCTCAGAGGTCAAGGACTTCATTCTACCTTGTAATCTGACCATACATAGATCTTTTTGTTTCCTGCTGAATTAGCTGAAATTTGATGTGAGTGGCTCTGCTGGCACTACCCGGCTCGGCAAACCCTGATCTGACAATCGAAGGGGCCATGCAGTAAATTATTAGCCAAACAGTGACTGCAGCCTATAAGGTTCAGTCACTTGTCGGGTACTCTGACAGCTTTGGCTACCAGTAATTGGAATACAATACAGTGCCTTGAAAAAATATTCATACCCTTTGACATTTTCCACATTTTGTCATGTTACAACTAAAAACGTAAATGTATTTTATTGGGAGTTTGTTATAGACCAATACAAACTGGCACATAATTGTGAAGTGGAAGATGAATGGTTTTTAAACTTTTTTACAAATATCTGAAAAGTGTATTCAGCCCCCCTGAGTCAATAGTTTGTAGAACCACCTTTCACTGCAATTACAGCTGCAAGTCTTTTTGGGAATGTCTCTACCAGCTTTGCACATCCACAGTGAAATGTTTGCCCATTCTTCTTTGCAAAATAGCTCAAGCTCTGTCAGATTGTATGGAGGGTGTCTGTGAACAACAATTTTCAAGTCTTGCCACAGATTCTCAATTGGCTTTAGGTCTGGACTTTGACTGGGACATTCTAACACATGAATATGCTTTGATCTAAACCATTTCATTGTAGCTCTGGCTGTATGTTTAGGGTCTTTGTCCTGCTGGAAGGTGAACCTCCACCCCAGTCTCAAGTCTTTTGCAGACTCTAACAGGTTTTCTTCTAAGATTGCCCTGTATTTGGCTCCATCCATTATTCCATGTACTCTGATCAGCTTCCTTGTCCCTGCTGAAGAAAAACATTCCCACAACATGATGCTGCCACCACCATGTTTCACGGTGGTGATCAGTGTTAGTTTTCCGCCACACATAGCGTTTTGCTTTTAGGCCAGAAAGTTAAATTGTGGTCTCATCTGACTAGAGCATCTTGTTTTACATGTTTGCCCTACATGGGTTCTCGCAAACTGCAAATGGGACTTCTTATAGCTTTCTTGTAACAATGGCTTTCTTCTTGCCGCTCTTCCATAGAGGCCAGATTTGTGGAATGGACGACTAATAGGTGTCCTATGGACAGATACTTCCACTTGAGCTGTGGATCCTCGCAGCTCCTCCAAGAATTACCATATGCTTCTTGGCTGCTTCTCAGCTGCTTCTCTGATGAATGCTCTCCTTGCCCAGCCTGTCAGTTTAGGTGGACAGCCATGTCTTGGTAGGTTTGCAGTTGTGCCATACTCTTTCTGTTTTTGGATGTTGAAGCTCTGTGATATCTTCAAAGCTTGGGATATTTTTTTATATCCTAAACCTGCTTTAAACTTCTCCACAGCTTTATCCCTGACCTGTCTGGTGTGTTCCTTGGCCTTCATGATGCTGTAAGGTTCTCTAACAAATCTCTGAGGGCTTCACAGAACAGTTGTATTTATACTGAGATTAAATTACACACATATGGACTCTATTTACTAATTGGGTAACTTCTGAAGGCAATTGGTTCCACTAGATTTTAGTTAGGGATATCAGAGTAAAGGGGGCTGAATACATATGCACGCCACGCTTTTCAGATATTTATTTATAAAAGACCATTTATCATTTTCAATTATGTGCCACTTTGTGTTGGTCTATCACAAAAAAATCCCATGTCAAGGGGTATGTATACTTTTTCAAGGCACTGTAGCTGGCAGGGGAGATTCATCCATCGGTGTTGAACAATAGTAATCTGTGTGTTTGGCCAGCTTTAGTTGTGTCCTCATGCTCCAATATTCGTATAAGAGGCAGAGCACATTTCTGCACATAAGTGTGACTCCTCTTAGTTCTCCGCACCTTCTCATTTGATTAACATTTGCAGTAGAACAATTATTGAGAAGTACAGTGAAGAGAGAGGATTACGGTGGGCATAGAACTGTCCTACTACATACCCATTTCCTGATACAGGATGTAAGTCGTTCCTACACAAAACTTTGTCAGTAAATGATTACATCACCTCTCACTTTAAGTAGTATCCCCTTCATCACCTCCCACAAATAATAAAGAGAGGTAATGGAACAGACTGTGCAAGATGACATGTGGGTTATAAAAGGTATGAATAAATCATACTGAGACATGTATTTGGAAGTATGCATGAACATTTTTTAACAATTTCAGAGTGTTTAAAAAAAAAAAAAAAAAAAAAAAAAAACTTTTATTCTGATTTAAACTGTTTGGTATATTTTCACGATGAGTCCATAGGCAGTAAGTGCACGTTTTTGTAGACAGACTCACCCAAGCTCCACCGCATGTTTATAAGATGATGAGCTGAATAACTGTGCTCAGGCCATTGTGTCCCATACATCAAAATTGCAAAAAGAATGCTGGCAACTCAATCGCTTCTTCTTAAATCTTTATTGAGCACAGACAGCAGTGCGACATCAAAACGCTAACATGTTTTGGCAAAAACCTTCCTCATAGCATACAGATTTACAATAAAATAAAATTTTGTATAGGAAAAAGTATCCATTCCTCCAAAAAAGGGGTTGGTACAATCCAGTTTAAAATAAATTAACAATTAAAATCATGTGAGGTTGGTAGAAGTCCACCTTTTTGTATGGCAATAATATTGAAAAACTGTGAATTTACTTCATTTCTGTAGGTTTTGACTTTATTTTTAGTGACTCCCTTCGTATACCTTAATTATCTTAGACAAGTGGAAAAGTCTTCTCTTGAGAAATCTTCTTCTCTGCAGATTTTGCTTGTACAACATAAAACTTTGTAAACTTTGTATACGTTTTAATTTTGTTACTTACATCTGTAATATTGAGCACGTCGTTTTTATCCAGGTTGTCACATACTATCTTGACCATTTTATTTTTTATAATTTTTTCCTGCAGCATCCTATCAATCTTTGTCTTTGGTAGAGTCACACCTATTTGGATCTGTTCCTTTTTTTTCCTGTGTTAGTTACCTGTTTCTTTATCTTTTGTCCTTTGCCCTTTTGCATACACATTCCAAAAATGCTTCCACTTGTACTTCCTTGTGCACAATAGTTGTACTTGCCATTCTCAAGCGTGTTCTGTAACTGCCGTACCTGCATTCAGTAGCTGCAATGTCCAAAGTGCCGGTGCGTATTACTGCAGCAAAGGTTGCAGCAAACAGGTAAATATGCAATTACTTGTGTAGTGTTGTGTGTAAAGCTGTGTGTAAAGCTGTGTGTACATGCATAGGTTGTTTTCATTCAAATCGTGGCTGCAAAAAAAAAAAAAAAAAAAGTCAGCCATGAATATATGGATTTGACCATGGATGCATCCATGCAAGTGAGGTGGATAGAGGCATCCCTGCTGTATTTTGACGGCGGGGACTCCTCCACAGAATACACTGATCAGCACTGCAGTGACTGATCAAATGAAGGTTTTCTAGCAGTCCTGTTTGACAGGACTATTGATCGACTTTCGTTGAACAGCTAGGGCAATGCACGGATCGAAATTCCTCCAGTACCTGCTGAACTGGGCAAATTTTGATCCATGTGTACCCAGCGTTAGTCATTTGCTGCTTGTCTTTTTAAAGATCACTCACAGAATTGATTCCCCAAGGCTTTCTTTGTTTTCTTTGATTCAAAATAGTAATTTTTATGTGAAAATACTTATATGCTTATTTATGCTTTTCTCAGTCCCTGTATAGACTTTCAGTAAAGTGTTTTGAATGTGCTGTAAAGCCCATTTCACACTGGTGGAATCCGCCTGCTCAGCAGGTGGATGACAGGTCCCTGTCTGCTCAGCTGATGCAAAGCGGACACAACCTTCTGTCCTCTATGGGCTGTCGAATGTAAACGAACCCCCTTTCCTCCAGATGGATTGGGAATAGATCCCCATCTGTCAATTTTTAGCAGACATGATCGGATGTTGGTGGGTGTAAGCAGGCACATGTCCGCTGATATCCGCCACTCCATAGGGCGCAATGGATGGTCCAAACGGAGTCGCCTGAAACACTGACAGGTGGACCCGATTGGTCTGTCAGTGTGAAAGGGGCCTAACCGTTTTTTAGACTGATAACTATGTAACCCCTTGTGTGAGTTCTCCAGCTGTTACTGCTAAGAGTAACCATAGACATTAGACTTGCTTACATTTTTTAAATTTTTATTCGAGGTATTGCATAGTTTTGCACTGCTGTGCGGTTGGATGTGTTACTGCACCACAAATCACATCAGTGTTATGAAGGGGACACATAGTAAACAATTGTTTTTCATGTGCTCTAGCAGCGACCTGCGTTTATCCAGAGTGGAAAAACCAGCTTACTGCACATTGTGTGAGCAAGCCCTTAGCCTTACCAAACCTATGTAATATCAGGACGAATCTAAACGAATTGCATTTGTATCAAATCAAGCAGACATTGCACTACATCGTTGATGGTGGAGCTAAACAAGAATGTACAATCAGATTGTATAGTGTATGGTTGCCTTTTACTTGTGAGGCACCAAAAAGGGCCAGAGGTGTGATGATGGGAGATTTCTAATCAGTGAAACGTCTGTCTCTAGTTGGTAATCTTTGCTGCAGTTTCACTTGTTCATACGTGCATTCATATTCAATACAAGAATACACATGTTCTGGCAAACCACAAGTATGTTTAGGACAAAAATATCTGTTACTGCAGTAGTGCAGTCTTGCCTTGTCTATGGTCATTCCCAATTATTTCAGCTGGCATGCACATGCTGTATACAAGTATGCCTAAAATATGCAGTCCTTTCAAGGCTTTTTCTATCGTGTTTATGGCTCGGTTTACACTGCTGCGACTTCTTTCTGACTTTCGATACTATTTAGGAGCCTGTACAAGGCCTGAAATTGCACCCAAGTTGGACCAAAGAAGTGTAGGAACCTTTCCTGAAGTTGGAGCGACTTGTGTAACATCAGTTAAGATGGCTCTAATAGGGAAACCTTGCATTTGACTTGTCAGCCTCACAAGTTGGATCTCATGTCGCAGCAGTGTGAACCGAGCCTTCACGTGGTATTCAATTAGTATGTTTACCAAATGCATACATATTCATCGGGGGCTGGATTTCTATATCACACTCACATTTGGGGGTGTGCGATTGAGACTGGGATTGGCAACAGTGATAATTTATGTGATGTGTCCAATCATTATCTTAGCCTAAACAATTAGTCATTTAACAGCATATTCGGCTTAAAACAACAAAATTTGACCAATGAGTGTTACTCATTGTATCTGTGATATGCAACCGAGCCCATATTCTTTTGTAACGCACACGAGAAATTTTCCACGTGACTGTCTGAATTTTGTGAATCGGTACATGGTTTCCTTCGTGTGTGCCCTTCAGAAATATTGGCGGTGCTGCTTAATCTACTGGTGGTACAAATATTTACAGTGGACTTTATTGTCTTATAGGGAAATTCAAGCCTTTTCTTTTTTTATTGTAAATGCACTAAAATGATTGTCTAGTGAATGGTGTAGAAACAAATACTGTTCATTGTTTTTATTGTTTGAAAGCAGACTAATTCATCATTCCTTGTGCAGCCAAATGCACCTCTTTTTTGAAGGGAGTTTTATATCCACACATAATGTTAAACAGTCTTCTTGGGGCACTGTAAGCCCAGAACAATGCAACTCCTCCCAAAAAAATTTCAACCAACCCAATCATCACAGCTGAACAAAATGACAAATATATTAGTAGGTGAACCTGTTTGCCGGCATATTTCAAAATGGGGATTTAGGCGATATACTTACAGACCTATAGAACAGCTTCCAGCTGGTCAGATCCATATGCCCTGTGGACCTGGTAATGGTCCTGCTATAAGCATTCCTCCTTATGCTAAAAGCTCATGGTCACTTCGGCAGCACCAATTCTCAGCGGCACCCCCTCCCCGCAGCCTTGCTGGTTGTCTTCCCCTCCTTCCCCTTCCACCGTCTGCAGCTGCTGCTGGGGCACATTTGGGAGATTTCAAGATGGAGAGCAGAGGGGGCTGGTAAACCTGTTTACCAGCTCCCTTACTTTTCTGAATGAACACTCCCGTGTTCATTCATCACAGGAGAATAGTACATTTTTTTTACTATGCTTCAATTTGTGAATAAATAGGAGTCTTCATACAGAGACTTTTATTCATTTGTTTTCAGTCCCTTTCTTGGTCTCAAGAAAGAGACATTAGAAGTCTGTTTAGACCCCTGATGGCTCACCAAAACGAAACGCATGTAAAAAATATTAAAGATGAAATTGTACCTGTTTAAAAAAAAAAAAAAAAAAAAATATATATATATATATATATATATATCTATATATATATATCTATATCTATCCTTGTTCACATGGGGAATACTACAGCAAGGCAGTGTTTATCTGCACAAGGGATGTACAGGTGTTCTGTGCAGGCAGTCCTATCCATGTCAGTTGGGATGCAGCGGCTGCATGGACACAGATATTGCTCCCAACTTGACATCCGTGTGGATGCATGAGCCCCTGAACTCGTACTGTCTGCGTTTGAGGCCATGTACCTACACCCGCACTGATGTCAAATGGGGAGCAGCAACTCTGTCCTTGTAGCCACTGCTTCCCAATTGCCATGAATGGAACTGCCTGCACAGGGATGCACAGAACACCTGTGCATCCCCTTGCAGGTAAGCATGGCCCTTTCAGGTAATCACGGATGTACAAAACAAAAGTGTAATAACTTGGCTGTTAACAGCATTGCCATGATGACGTGTTTCGGAGGCAGATCCTCCTTTTATGTGACTTAACAGAGGAAGGATCTGCCGTCAAAAACATGTCATGGCAATACTGTCAACAGCCATCCACTGAGCTCGACCATTCTGGGATTGAGGCAGCAGGCGGCTTCCTCAAGTTTAATACAGGTGTTGGTGAGTGCTGTTGTAGTCCATTGATTCTTCCTGCCATTCAAGAACTGCCTGCCTGTATCAGAAGTATGGGTAGACAGTACACTGAGGGTCTGCAGGATCCTGGCATTACACCCGCATCTGTAGATCGCTGGTGCAAGACTTTACAAGCTCCTGTGCAAAAAAAAAAAATATTTCAATGGCCAGTGTGTGATAGATATAGATATAAAGTAATACCTTGGTTTGTGAGCATAATTCGTTCCAGAAACATGCTTGTAATCCAAAGCACTTGTATATCATTTCCCCATAAAAAATAATGGAAACTCAAATGATTCGTTCCACAATCATCTATTCATAAGTCTTTCCGTTTATAGTCCATATAAAAAGATTATAGCCATATGATAGGTTGTGTAATCATAAAATGTCCATCCATAAATGGCAGGCTCTACAAGGGGATTAGAAGCAAAATCCAGCAGGAGCTATAGAGTATAAAAGAGAAGAGAGGCCCTGCTAAGTGTAGCAATATGGTTACATTTAATGAAGGTACAACATTTAGCAACTCACATGGTTGATGATTAAAACAGGCACATCTAAGTATGCGGGCATCCGGGGTAAAGAACTCCACATAGACCATCCCCCTCACCACTGTTAGTCTGCAATCGTGACTGGGAAGACTACCCTGCAGTACAGCGATCTGTAAGCGAGGCTTGAAGCACTCGTGGAGCGCAGTGTGGAAGGGATGACATTGATGGCGGTGCGGAGGATGGTCTATGTGGACAACTTTACCCCGGATGCTTGCATACTTAGATGAGCTTGTATCAACAACCATGTGAGGTGCTAAATGCTGTACCTTCATTATAAAATTTTGCTTGTCTTGCAAAACGCTTTAAAACCAAGGTTTTAGTGTGTGTGTGTGTGTGTGTGTATATACATACTCGCACACACTTTATTTATTTTTTATTTTTATTCAAGCATTCTTAAAGAGGAGGTCCGCCCACCGCTGCAAAAATTAAAGGCCAGCAGCTGCTAACTTAATAATTGGACGCATACCTGTCCTGGTGTCTAGTGATGTCGGCACCGCAGCTGATGTTGCCATCAGCTGTCGGGTGCATGCCGCCTCCATTGCGAGTAAGGGAACCCGGCAGTGTAGCCTTATGGCTTCACGCGGGGAACCCTACTGCGCATATGCCAGGCTCCGCTCCTCTCTCCTACCAGCGCCCGGTGAAGGAGGGGGGGAAGAGGAGGGAGCCGCAGCGATGACGCAAATACCCGCGGCTGAGGCTCCCGGAAGTGGGGACAGGATACCTGTGAAAGACAGGTATCCTCTGTGTGTGTGTCTCCCCGCCCCCCCGAAAGGTGCCAAATGTGGTAACGGAGGGGGGAAGGAGTACAAAGAGTGGAAGTTCCACTTTTGGGTGGAACTCCACTTTATATCAAAAAGTACCTTTTATTGCTCTCAACCTCTTCCAAATCCTCCTTCTTTTTTTTTTCTTTCTTTTTTTTGCTGTGATCCAACTTCCTGTTAGAAGGTGGATGCGTTTTGTTTTTCATGGTTGCTATTTAAGTAGGAACATCGCCACCCTCTCTTAAACGTTTCTGAGATGAACTATGGGACGTGTAGTGTTAAAACGTAACAAACTGAAGTGAGTTTAAAAGTATAGGTTCAGGAGCTCACAAAGGATGTTACAAGGAGGCAGAAAAACGCAACAAATGATTTTATGAAAAATAATTACAGGTCCATTAAGTAGTGGATGTGAATAGATATTTTTTTTTTTTTTTTTTTGTCACTTTGGTAAATCTGCCTAATTGCCAGTGGTGTTAGCCCTTTATATAATTAGGGCTGTAACAATAGAGGAACTGTTCTGGAGTGTTACTACTTTTACTTGGTCTTACTGTGTCAGCTTTTACATGCTGGCGAAAATTCCAAGTCATTTTGTTTATGCGGGTTGTTTGAGAAAATATCTAAAATGCGAGTTTCTGATAACTTTCCGTGTAGACAGATGTCTTTTTCTGTATGCAGGTAGTCATTTTTCTTTAAAGCAGAGTTCCAGTCTTTTTCAGTTTATTAAGTCAGCAGCTACAAACACTCCCCTTTCTCACGGTCCAGTGATGCGGGCACCCTAAGACTCGCTCCTCTCCACGGCGCCATCATTACTACTGTGAGCATCTGGCTGTGACAGATTGCGGCTTTACAGCCAAGTGCGCATGCGCGAGGCGTGCTACGCTCTTAGTGGCCAGGTAATCTTCTGGGACCTGTGACGATTGCAGAGAGGGAGGGACCGCCTAGGGGAAGAGGAGGAGTCGTCTAGGCAGCCAAGCAACGGAAGGAGGGAAAAAAATGGGTGGAACGCCACTTTAATTGCAAAGATGTATATGTTTGTTTTGAGAAACCCGACAGAAATCATGCCTGTGGAATGTTTGTTTAGTGTGCAGTCTTCAGCGGGAAGATGAAGGCTAAGTTTACCTTTTTTTTTTTTTTTTTTATATACAGCTTCCCCATGTTCCAATATACCATTAATGTACTTCTTTTGCTGCAAAGAAAAATCTTTCTATTTATCCTACACAGCCCTTACCTCAGTGTCCAGCTAGTTTTATAAAAAAAAAGTCTCCATTACTTCCTGGACAGACCTTAGGACGTGAAAAATGTTAAGACACAGGAAGGAGTTTACCAGCTGACCTCATTAGCACACACCCTGCAGCTGCTTTCCCCTTCCAGATGATCACTCTCACCCACCTCATCAGGTGCATGGTTATTCCAATGCAATCAATCAGTAATCCCCGTTCTCGCTAAATACACAGGCATCAATTTTTGTTTTCCTTACCTTACTTTTATCTTGCATAGATTGTTCATTTGGCAGTATGTGTAGGAGCTGAGCAATCAGCCTATGTGGATCAGAGCTGTAGTATTGAAAACAGAAGCGTGTCCTGGGTTCTGTAAAGATCACTATACATTATACAATCTGATTGTACAATCTCCTTTAGCTCTGTCATCATCTTTGTAGTGCAAGGGCATGCCCGATTGTATAGATGGTGTGTCCTCCTATTATATAGTTTTGATAAATTTAAAGGAGAAATCAGATTGTATAGTATATGGCTACTTTTATACACCTAAAATGAACTATTTGCGCCTTCAGTGCCATTAATTAAAAGCACACCAAACGCATAAGCAAACACACATTTTGCCACGTGAAAAAAGAGTGACAAATGCAGCAAAAGGCACAGTAAAAAACATATAACCAGCATCATGCCAAAATGTCCCATGAGCTACTTTGCCACCTGTAGGGCAGCCCATTGAAATCATGCATGTCATGGTAAAATAACGAGTATTTTTCGTTCTGCTCCTTTAAAATCATGGTTAGAGCCTCCATAACTTGCATATCTGCGATTCTCGTCTTCCGATGTGAAATGGTAGGGGAACACGTACTTTTCCATAACGCTGGAATACAGGCCACTACTGCTGGAACACTAACAATTTTTAGTTGACATCGGGGTGTGGTTTAAGAGGTAGCCCACCTGATGCATTACGCAATGAAGTTCTTCATGATAGACAAATCAAACGAAAAGTCCAGCAGTCTAGGCTTCATGGGTCATCTGGGAGTTCCGGAACCAGCCGTGGGCGAGGACGTCATGATCTGGATCTGCGATCTCTTTGTGGCTGTGGCGCCCCCTAGTTGTCCCATGTTCTCGGTAGAGCCATCCAGTCTGGTACAGCGATAGCCTGCCAGTTCCAAAACGAGAAAAGCTGTGGTAGCTGTGAGGGGCTGAACAGAGAAAAGGACCGATTATCCTTTTTGACCAGGAGTGAGTGTGGATATCTCCAAGCATAGGTGGCTCCAGAGGATCGAATCGGCTTCAGTAACGGTCTCAGCAGGGCTCTACGCTATAGAGTGTGGCGACACAGGTCCGGGACTAGTTGGATCTGAGCACCATCAAAGTTGAGCGTACCTTTCTGCCATGCTGCCCCCATAATTGCTTCCTTTACAGTGAAAAAAATGCACTCTGCATAATACATCCGGGGGGTGGGCTCTTGGGAGGCTGCTCTAGCTGTTGGGACCCTATGGACCCGGTCAATCTTTTTCACGGACGATAAGGACTCCCCTAGAAGCTGACTGATACACAGAGATCAGCTCCCATAGTAGCCTCTGGGATACCCTTCAGCCATATGTTGTTTCGTCTGCTCCTGTTCTCTGCATCCTCTATTTGAAGTTGCATAGCTGCGATGCATTGTTGATGGGCAGTGACCTGGGTCTCCAATGCATTGATGTGGGATGTATATGCAGTACTGTGTTCCTCTAAGGATTGCAGACGTAAGGCTGCTGCCTGAGCATTGGATTTAAGCTCATCTGTCTCACCTCAATGCTCCTGTCCATTGCCCCAGCATCTGAATGTCTGCTTTAGTGGGGAGCGCCTGTATTAGTTGTCTGAGGTCTGCCTCCATGCTGGCATAGTGCACTGGGCTATGGGATTCCTCAGATGAGGGCAGCGGGCTCAGCTGCAGTAATGCTGGGGTTAGTATGGGAGAGAGCGGGCACCGCTCGCTACTTACGGCTGACACTGTGAGGAAGAGTCAGGAAGCTGACTAGCCTCCGCTGCCTGCGGGTTCGGTCGGGCGGGCACCATCTTTGATCTGGCCGTCTGTGAGTCCAAGGCTTTCACCTCTAAAAACCGGGTGATGGGATGGCCGGGCAAGCTCAGGGATCCAAAGCCCTTGCCCTTCTTTGACATGTGGTGATCCGGGCCGTGGGTGGTTTATGAGAAGTGATTTTGCTCTCTGCCAGCACAGAGCTCAGTCTCTCTGCTTCCTCACGCCCCCCACTTTTTCCACATTTTGTTATGTTATAGGCTTATTCCAAAATGGATTAAATTCATTATTTTCTACAAACCATACCCCATAATGACAATGTGAAAGAAGTTTTTTTTTTTTTTTTTTTTAATCTTTGCAAATGTATTAAAAATAAACGAAAAAAATAGTATTCACAGCCTTTGCTCAATATTTTGTTGAAGCACCTTTAGCACCAGTTACAACCTCAGGTCTTTCTGAGTATGATGCTACATACTTGCCACACCTATTTTTGAGCAGTTTCTCCCATTTTTCTTTGCAGGACCTCTCAAGCTCCATCAGGATGGATGGGGATCGTCGGTGCTTGGCCATTTTCAGACCTCTCCAGAGATGTTCGGTCGGGTTCAAGTCTGGCTGGGCCGGTTAAGGACATTCACAGAGTTGTGCCACTACTTTGTTATCTTGGCTGTGTGCTTAGGGACGTTGTCCTGTTTGGAAGATGATCCTTCGCCCCAGTCTATGGTCCAGAGCACACTGAAGCAGGTTTTCATCAAGGATGGTTCTGCACATTGCTGCATTCATCTTTCCCTCGATCCTGAATAGTCTCCCAGTTCCTGCCGCTAAAAAACATCCCTACAGCATGATGCTGCCACAACCATGCTTCACTATGTATGGTATTGGCCAGGTGATGAGCGGTGTCTGGTTTCCTCCCGACATGATGTTTGTCATTCAGGCAAAAGAGTTCAGTCTTTGTTTCATCAAACCAGAAAAGTTTGTTTCTCATGGTCTCGGAGTCCTTCAGGTGCCCTTTGGCAAACTCGAGGTGGGATGTCATGTGCCTTTTTACTGAGGAGTGGCTTCCGTCTGGCCTCTCTACCATACGGGCCTGATTGGTGGAGTGCTGCAGAGATGTTTGTTTTTCTGGAAGGTTCTCCTCCCTCCACTGTGTCACTCTGACAGAGCTCCAGTGTTTCTATCGGGTTCCCCGATCGCTCAGTTTGGCCGGGCAGCCTGGCTGTAGTAAGAGTCCTGGTGAGTCCAAACTTCTTCAATTTACAGATGATGGAGGTCACTGTGCTCATTGGGACCTTCAATGCTGCCGAAAATGTTCTGTACCTTTCCCCAGATCTGTGCCTCGATACAATCCTGTCTCGGAGGTCTACAGACAATTCCTTGGACTTCATGGTTGGGTTTGTGCTCTGACATGCATTGTGGGACCTTAGATAGGTGTGTGAATTTACCACAGGTGGATTCCAATTAAGGTATAGAAACATCCTAAGGATGATCAGTGGAAACAGGATGCACCTGAGCTCAATTTTGAGTGTCAGGGCAAAGGCTACAGTATGTGTACATGTGGTTTTTTTTTTTGGTTTTTTTTTTAGTTTTTTTTTAAATAAATTTGCAAATATTTCAAACAAACTTCTTTCTTATTGTCATTATGGGGTATTGTTTGTACAATTTGATGAAAATAATGATTTTTATCCATTTTGGAATAAGGCTTCTAACATAACAAAATTGGAAAAAGTGAAGTGCTGTGAATACTTTCCGGATGCACTGTATAGCAGAAATGTCAACTGGAAATTGCACCATCATTATACTTGCTTGGGTCAATCTTTCCTATTTATTACTATTTTCATAAACATTTGGCTTTCTAATGCCCTCGGCTCTACTGCTTTTCTCTTCCTCTTTAGCCCTTCCTGTTCCCTTGAGCATAGCCTAATTCAAAGTTTATTTTTATCCTTAAATGGTTGTCCAATCAGTAGGCTGTGACTGAAACTTTATTTTATGAAATGCCTGTATATGTTTGTAGAAGATTTTGTTTGTTTTTTTTAGTGAGAAGTGTGTATAGCCAGCCTATATAATAATACTAAATTTAATTTTGTTTTGATAAAGCATTTGAAAATCCTGGTTAAATTACTAATGCCTGGCATCACCCTGCAAGCAACAATTTTCTTATTGCACTGAGGATTTTATCTGTGAAAAAGGAAAACCTTTTCAATACTAAACATTCATTTATCTATTGCGGGGGGTCGATCGTGATCTACCCGTCAATCGCAAGAGGGTGACTGGTAGATCTTGTGTCGGCAGTGCCCCGCTGTCAAAACAACTCCTTCCCGACTTCTAGAGCGGAGCAGCACACACAAACAGCTAGCTCTGCAGCAAGGCCTCACTGACGCCTGTGATCCTCCCCTCACATCCGTCCTGCCAATTTTCTACATTTCACACAGGTACTCAGGATATATGTGAGGGGAGGAGACAGAAATCGGCATGTCTGAACAAGCAGGTAGGGAACTGATCATTAAGCAAGGACAAACAGTATTGCATTGTATACTCCTTATCTGTAATGCTGATCTGTATACTCCTGATTGGTAATGCTGAGCTGTATACTTTTGACCTGTGAGGCTGAGCTGTATACTTTTGACCTGTGAGGCTGAGCTGTATACTTTTGACCTGTGAGGCTGAGCTGTATACTTTTGACCTGTGAGGCTGAGCTGTATACTCTTGACCTGTGAGGCTGAGCTGTATACTCTTGACCTGTGAGGCTGTGCTTGTATACTCCTGACCTGTGAGGCTGTGCTTGTATACTCCTGACCTGTGAGGCTGTGCTTGTATACTCCTGACCTGCGAGGCTGTGCTGTGTACTCCTGACCTGCGAGGCTGAGCTGTGTACTCCTGACCTGCGAGGCTGAGCTGTGTACTCCTGACCTGCGAGGCTGAGCTGTGTACTCCTGACCTGCGAGGCTGAGCTGTGTCCTCCTGACCTGCGAGGCTGAGCTGCGTACTCCTGACCTGCGAGGCTGAGCTGCGTACTCCTGACCTGCGAGGCTGAGCTGCGTACTCCTGACCTGCGAGGCTGAGCTGCGTACTCCTGACCTGCGAGGCTGAGCTGCGTACTCCTGACCTGCGAGGCTGAGCTGCCTACTCCTGACCTGCGAGGCTGAGCTGCGTACTCCTGACCTGCGAGGCTGAGCTGCGTACTCCTGACCTGCGAGGCTGAGCTGCCTACTCCTGACCTGCGAGGCTGAGCTGCGTACTCCTGACCTGCGAGGCTGAGCTGCGTACTCCTGACCTGCGAGGCTGAGCTGCGTACTCCTGACCTGCGAGGCTGAGCTGTCTACTCCTGACCTGCGAGGCTGAGCTGCCTACTCCTGACCTGCGAGGCTGAGCTGCCCACTCCTGACCTGCGAGGCTGAGCTGCCCACTCCTGACCTGCGAGGCTGAGCTGCCTACTCCTGACCTGCGAGGCTGAGCTGCCTACTCCTGACCTGCGAGGCTGAGCTGCCTACTCCTGACCTGCGAGGCTGAGCTGCCTACTCCTGACCTGCGAGGCTGAGCTGCCTACTCCTGACCTGCGAGGCTGAGCTGCCTACTCCTGACCTGCGAGGCTGAGCTGCCTACTCCTGACCTGCGAGGCTGAGCTGCCTACTCCTGACCTGCGAGGCTGAGCTGCCTACTCCTGACCTGCGAGGCTGAGCTGCCTACTCCTGACCTGCGAGGCTGAGCTGCCTACTCCTGACCTGCGAGGCTGAGCTGCCTACTCCTGACCTGCGAGGCTGAGCTGCCTACTCCTGACCTGCGAGGCTGAGCTGCGTACTCCTGACCTGCGAGGCTGAGCTGCGTACTCCTGACCTGCGAGGCTGAGCTGCGTACTCCTGACCTGCGAGGCTGAGCTGCGTACTCCTGACCTGCGAGGCTGAGCTGCGTACTCCTGACCTGCGAGGCTGAGCTGCGTACTCCTGACCTGCGGACGCTGCGCTGCGTACTCCTGACCTGCGGACGCTGCGCTGCGTACTCCTGACCTGCGGACGCTGCGCTGCGTACTCCTGACCTGCGGACGCTGCGCTGCGTACTCCTGACCTGCGGACGCTGCGCTGCGTACTCCTGACCTGCGGACGCTGCGCTGCGTACTCCTGACCTGCGGACGCTGCGCTGCGTACTCCTGACCTGCGGACGCTGCGCTGCGTACTCCTGACCTGCGGACGCTGCGCTGCGTACTCCTGACCTGCGGACGCTGCGCTGCGTACTCCTGACCTGCGGACGCTGCGCTGCGTACTCCTGACCTGCGGACGCTGCGTACTCCTGACCTGTGAACTTTAGTTACTCCTGAGCTGGATAAGTTCATATTTCTTATCATACATCACGGGACACAGAGCCATAGTAGTTACTATGTGGGTTATAGGCCACCTTCAGGTGATGGACACTGGCACGCCCTGAGACAAAAAGTGCGCTCCCTATGTAACCCCTCCCACTACTGGGAGTACCTCAGTTTTTTCGCCAGTGTCTAAGGTGTTGGTCACGAGTAAAGATGTGCTGTGCTCCACTGGAGCAATCCTTGCTGGGGCTAGCCATGCAGCCGGATCCATTCAAAGTGTCTTTTTGGCCGAATTGAATGGTACCCGGGTCTCGTATCCGAAGGAACGAGGTCTTGCCTGTGTAACGCTTCTTTTTAGAGAGCTGGACCCCGGGATCCAGTACTTTTTGGTATTAAGGCCATAAAGTTTTACTGGCGGTGGTGCTAATACTGGTCTAGGATTGTGGGTTTCCCTGAGGATCCCCAGCTCCTGAAGGTTTAACGGAACCCACTGTGAAGGGTGAAGATTTGGTCTGTTGGTTTACCACAGAAAACCCTGCGGCGGGAAAGGTAAGTGGAGTTTTCTAAGAAATTTTCAAAATTTTCTTATGAATGTCTTCTTTAATTTTGTAAATGTTGTTGTCATGCCTATGTGTCACCACTGGGGGCTGTATAGAGCACTTACCGTCTCATGCTTCTCAGAGAGCTCATGATGTGTCCAGGACACAGCAGTTTTTTCTTCCTCCGGCCGGCAGCAGACCCCCGGTAAGTCTGGGGGCGTTTTTCCTCCACCAGACGGCCCCCTGTGCTGTTTTTTCTTCCCCTCTTCTCGGGGAAGGAGCTCTTCAATGGATCCCTTGTCAAGGACAAGGGATCCATTGGCATAGGAAACAGATGCCTTGGTTTTTCCATGAGATCAGTTTTCACTGATCTATGCGTTCCCTCCTGTTCTGCTTCCGCGCCTTCTGCTACTTCCGTGCAGGATCAAGCAAAAAGGGAAGGAGGTGATTCTTGTGGCCCAGGAGATCTTGGTTTGCCGAGATCATAAAGATGGCGGTAGGGAACCCTTGGACCCCTACCACTGTGGCCAGACCTTCTCTCTCAAGGTCCGGTATTCCATCCTACCTTACAAACGCTAAATTTAACAGTTTGTCTATTGAGACCCAAGACTGTGGGCTGTTGGCTTCAGTAGTTTCTATATTGGTTAATGCTAGGAAGCCGGCCTCCAGAGTCATATACTATAGAGTCTGGAAGGCATATGTCTCCTGGTGTGAATCCAGGGGTTGGCACCTCCTGGAAATATGTCATATATAGGATCCTTGAATTTCTACAGATGGGATTAGAAATTAAACTGGCCTTGAGTACTATCAAAGGCCAGGTGTCGGCCCTATCAGTGTTTTTTCAACAACCACTTGCTTCACACTCTCTGGTTCGTAACTTTATTCAGGGGGTAACACAGATGAATCCCCACCAGTTAGGTCACCCCTGAACCCTTGGGACTTAAATTTAGTCCTGTCGGCATTACAAAAACAGCCTTTTGAGTCAATACGAGATATTCCCTTAGTCCTCTTGACGAGGAAAATAATTTTCTTGGTTGCTATATCTTCTGCAAGAAGAGTATCAGAATTGGCTGCTCTTTTTTGTAAAGAGCCATATTTGATTATTCATAAGGATAAGGTTGTATTGCGGCCTCGTCCTAAATTCCTACCGAAGGTAATGTCAGGATTTAATTTAAACCAGGATATTGTTCTGCCTTCAGTTCGGCACGCCACTCGGCGTCTTCCCCCCTCTCTGTTATCCCATAGGATCGGAGCCCGCACTCGCGTGGGAAAAGCTATTTTTTTGAAGGAAAGAGTAAGGGCCGTAGACGACCGGGGGAGCGGGGCTTAACAAGGCGTTGGCATTCTCTAATGTCCATGGCGGGAAGGGGTGTTTTAAAAGGCACCATTGTTGCTGTTGCAAGCTGCGGAGGGACACGAGCAAAGGTGGCATGTAAGAGGTTTGGTGACACAGGAATTCCTTTTGACACATTTACTACTGCATCAGGCTGAGCATTAATAGCAGCAGCAGAGCTGGACTATTCCTCAAGCAGTGGATGCATTCCTTCTGGATGCTTTGTGCATCGGGCTATGGTCGGAAGGGGGTTAAAAACACCTCAAAAAAGGACTCTAGAAAGACTATAGTCACACAGAAGCCTAGAACCATCTCAAAAAGGATGGCATCCTCCCTCGAGAGTAATGTGGCTGGTCAGAGTGAGCCATCTGGAAGGGCATATGTTGCAGCTGCTCTTAACACTGCAGCCCCTGTGTATATTACTAAGGAGGTTTTTTCTTTAACCACTTTAAGTTTGGAGCAAAAAATTGATACGTTAATCGCATCCCAGAGTGGGACTAAGCGTAGCAGGTCCCTGTCCATTGCTCAGGACCCTCATGCTGAGGAACAAGGGGCAAGAGATGATGAATTTCTCTCAAGGGACCAGGAAGAGGCTGATGTCTCCTCTTTCGAAGAACCTAATACGGAAGGATCAGGTTCACAGGAAAGGTTGTTGGTACAGTCTCTCACTGAATTGGGTCCGCTCCACATTTTTACTGCCAATAACGCAGTCAGTCGATGAGCCCACATCTGGTTTGGGTTCACTAAAGCCTCCCCAATCTGTTCATGCTTTTCCTATCCATTCATGGCTTATGTATTCTGAGTGTGGGAGCACCCAGATAAACAGTTTTTTTTCCTCCGAAAGAGTTTTCAATACTTTATCCTATAGAGGAAGAGTTCAATAAGAAATGGGGAATTCCAGCAAATGACGCTGCTATGTCCTCTGTAAACAAAAACCTGACTTGTCCAGTAGACAATGCTCATAAGGATCCAACAGATGATAAGAAGTTGAAATTCCTTTTTGAAAACTATATTTAGCTCGCAGGTTCAGTCGTTCAGCCTGTGCTGGCAGCGATCGGTGTATCTCAGTTCTAAAAGGACCAGTTTATAGAGGTGCTCAAGGTTATTTCTGATCACCAGGCCCGGGATATCAGAAGCGTTGTGTTTTAAAGTAGACGCTATGAATGGTTCTATTCTCCAGGCCTCACTACTCATGCTAGGGCTGGTACATGTGTGTAGAATCCTATGGTTGAAAAATTGGTCAGCCAAAGCGCCATGCAAAAAGCTCTTGGCCAGTTTCCCATTTCATGGTGAACAGTTATTTGGATACGATATGGATAAGTATATCCAAAGAATTTCTAATGGAAAAAGTTCCCTTTTACCGGTTAAGAAGAAGTTAAAGCATTTTTCTTTTAAACATGCTTCTTCTCCAGTGCCAGGGACATCAGCCTCCAGGCAGTCACGACGGCCTCCACCGTCAGGTTCAAGAGATAAACCTCAGGGTCAGTCCTAGGGCCAAAAGAGGTCCTGGGGGCGGAAACCCACAAAACAAAATACTAAAGCCTCCTTATGAAGGGGCGCCCCAGCTTGCTCGAGTAGGGGGAGGCTTCTACAGTTTTCAAGGGTCTGGCAGGAACAACATCAAGACAGATGGGTGGCTTCCTCAATTTCTCTAGGTTACAAACTAGAGTTCCGGGAGTTCCCGTCTCCTCGTTTTCTCAGATCAAACGTTCCCAGAGATCCAGTGAAAAAATTCTTTTGAGCTTTGGATCATCTCTTGTCTCAAAGAGTGATATTGGTGGTCCCCTTGGAAGAGCAAGGATTAGGGTTTTACTCAAACCTTTTCATGGTTCCAAAACTAAACGGGATGCCATTTTAGATCTCAAAGATCGTAACCGTTTTTTGAATATCCGTTCCTTTCGTATGGAGTCAATCCGATCAGTAGTCTCCATCCTACAAGGGGGAGAATTTCTGGCGTCAGTCGACATTAAGGGTGCTTATCTCCATGTGCCCATTTTCCCTGCTCAGCAGAAATTTCTACGCTTCGATGTAGAAAATCTTCATTTCCAGTTTGTAGCTCTGCCTTTCGGTCTAGCTACTGCACCTCAGGTGTTTACAAAGGTCCTGGCTCCTCCTTTAGCCAGGTTAAGGGCTCAAGGTATAACGATACTAGCCTGCTTAGATGATCTAGCCTTGATAGATCAGTTGGTAGCCTGCTTAAACCAAAGTTTGGTCACCGCAGTCAGCTACCTGGAATACCTAGGTTGGATTCTCAACCTAGAGAAATTCTCCTTAAAACCATCAAGGAGGTTGCAGTACTTGGGGCTGATCATAGATACAGTTCAGAAGAAGGTGTTTTTGCCCCAGGAAAGGATCAGTTCCATAAAGGAACTGATTCAGTTGGTCAAAACAAAGAACAATCCTTTTATTCGACTTTGCATGAAGTTATTGGGAAAGATGGTGCCTTCTTTCGAGGCCCTTCCTTATGCACGGTTTCATTCAAGACTGCTGCAAAACAGTATCCTGTCAACTTGGAACAAGAAGGTCCAAGCTCTGGACTTCCCAGTGCATTTATCCCCCGAAGTGCGTCAGAGCCTCAATTGGTGGTTGATATCCAGGAATCTTCAAAAAGGAAAATCCTTTCTACCAGTCACCTGGAAGGTGGTAACAACAGATGCCAGCATCCTGGGCTGGGGAGCAGTCCTGGAAAAAGCGTCTGTTTAAGGGAAATGGTCCAAATCATGGAGGACCTTGCCCATCAATATTCTAGAGATTCAGGCAGTACGCCTGGCCCTAGAGGCCTGGACGCTCAGACTGCGGAATTGTCCTGTCAGGATCCAATCTGACAATGCCACAGCAGTGGCCTATATCAATCACCAAGGGGGCACGAGAAGTCGTGCGGCCCAGAGAGAGGTGAATCATATTCTATCTTGGGCAGAAAACATTTCTTGCCTATCAGCAATTTTTATTCCAGGAATAGAGAATTGGCAGGTGGACTACTTGAGTCGCCAACAATTGTTCCCGGGAGAATGGTCCCTTCACCCCGACATCTTTCTGTCAGTATGTCAAAGATGAGGAGTTCCGGATGTGGATCTGTTTGTGTCCAGGTTCAACAACAAGATCGACAACTTTGTGTCAAGGACAAGGGATCCATTGGCATACGAAACAGATGTCTTGGTTTTTCCATGGGATCAGTTTTCACTGATCTATGCGTTCCCTCCTGTTCTGCTGCTTCCGTGCCTTCTGCTACTTCCGCGCAGGATCAAGCAAGAAAGGAAGGAGGTGTTTCTTGTGGCCCAGGAGATCTTGGTTTGCTGAGATCATAAAGATGGCGGTAGGGGACCCTTCCACTGTGGCCAGACCTTCTCTCGCAAGGTCCGGTATTCCATCCTACCTTACAAACACTAAATTTAACAGTTTGTCTATTGAGACCCACATTCTGAAAGACCGTGGTCTGTCGACTTCAGTAGTTTCTACTTTGGTTAATGCTAGGAAGCCGGCCTCCAGAGTCATATACTATAGAGTCTGGAAGGCATATGTCTCCTGGTGTGAATCCAGGGGTTGGCACCTCCTGGAAATATGTCATAGGTAGGATCCTTGAATTTCTACAGATGGGATTAGAAATGAAGCTGGCCTTGAGTACTATCAAAGGCCAG